>BPLQ01012316.1:0-87481 GCA_021605075.1 Caerostris darwini
GCACTGGTTCCGATAAAATAGTCGACAAAGCTGTTGAAAACTGAAATGAAAAATTCAACACCTTGGCGAATCCAACTTGTACAGCGGATGTTCTTCTACAAACTTTAGTAGTATATCTTTACGGTAATAATGGCAATTTTCCTGTGAGAGCATTAATTGACACAGGCAGCCAAAAATCTTACATAACTAAAGAAGCTGTTACTAAAATGAGTTATGAACCAATTAGAGCTGAAGATATGATCCACAATCATTTTGGTGGTGTAGAGAGTAAGCAGAAACGTCATTTGTACAAGTATATGCAAGCAGTTTCCAAAAGGACTATCACTGTTCTTTCGAAGCTTATAATCAAGAGACAATATGTTTTGATATACCAACAGCGATTTCTGGACCTTGGACTAAAGAGATTGAAAAAAAGGGAATATTTCTTAGCGACAAATAAGCCTGTCTCGATGATTCAGCGTCTTCAGTGCATTTGTTGATAAGTGCTGATATAGCCGGTAAACTTTTTACTGGAAAAATCCTGAATTTATTTTGCGGATTAGTGGCAATGGAAACGCTACTTGGATGGTCTCTTATGGGAAAATTAGAAAATGAAGTGAAAAATGACAGCTATATGACAGTAATGTCTTTACATGTGAACAACAAAAGCATCAGTGATCTTTGGAGTTTGGACACTCTTGGAATAATGGATACTGCAGATAAATAAAGTCAAATGGAAATTGAGAAAGAAACCGAAAAGCTGTTTTTGAATTCTGTTAAACAAAATGAAGATGGTAGATATGTTGTTTCATTACCATGGTTTGAAGATCACCCTGTTCTTCCTTCGAACAAAGGTCTTTCTGAGAAAAGATTGAAAAATACAGTTGATAGAATAAAAAATCTTGGTATTCTACGGGATTATGAAAATGTTTTTGAAGATTGGAAGAAGGAAGGTATTGTTGAAGAGTTAAATAGGGAAGATCTCATGGATTCTAAGTGTCACTATCTTCCTCATCGACCTGTCATAAAAGACAATTCAACAACAAAGATAAGACCTGTCTTCGATGGTTCTGCAAAATTCAAAGGAAGTCCATCCTCAAATGACTGTCTAGTAACAGGTCCAAACCTTGTGGAACTTATTACATCCCTCATAAATAGGTTTCGTATTGAAAAGTATGGTGTGATCGCCGATATACGCAAAGTTAAAGTTATTTTTCTTTATTAGAATTAATTATTTTTCTTTTGAAAGAGTAGAAATATCTTTGAAGTTATTAAGATATTATTTACCCTTATTTTGAATGTGTTCACTAGCGATAAAAGATCCCTTCTAATTTTACGAGTCAAAAGAATCTGATGATCTAGCGTTTTAGTAATTTGAAGTTAATTTTGGTTTTTGTATTACTGAATGTTGGTACAGCAATTCCAAACTGAACTTTTGTTTACTCATTGTTTGATTAAAAAGTTTATGGAAAGGAAAAATATTCTTTTTTTTATGTTGCTGGATAATAAATTGCTGTAACATATGCAGGGCCTAACAATTAAGATTCAATAAGATTTTCACAAGTTAGCAGTCACTCATCTGAAGTTGTATGCTCGGCGTTTGGAGAGTGAAGGAGCTTGGTGAATTGACTTCAGGCTAATTTTGTGCTTTTCTCAATTTATCTATTTGTCAGGTTTTTCCTCATTATATCGTTTTTTCTTTTTAAAATTATTTTTAATTTCAGGTAAGTTACCTGTATTTGCATTTATGTTCAATTTCAATTCCATCTTCATTTGTGAATCTATGTAAATCAAAAAGGTCCTACACCAATTCAAACCCTAATGTAATGCAATACACTTCAGAAGCCGATTTTAATTTCAAATCTCATCGCAAAATTCTTGCAAATTTAGACTGCATATCAACATGATGCTTATTCATCATTGTATTTGAGTCTCCAAATATGAAACCACATCCTTAAATTAACAAATCATCAGAATCACTGCTTTAAAATGCATTGAGTATACGCATATCACCTGACAAGACAAGCTAATCCTATCCCCTAATCATTTAAAAACCGACAGAGAGCTGGCAAGCAAGAAACCATTAGTTCCAATCAAAGCATCTTTTTACTCGGGAAAGATCTTCATCCAATTTCTATTTTACAATAGAGAGTTTTTGCATACCGTATTTTGGACGTCCGTTTGCTTTTTCTCCCTAGCGCGCATGCTCATAGGAAATATTATTACAGATACGCATGCGCAATTTCCTATGAGCATGCGCGCTAGGGAGAAAAAGCTAACGGACGTCCAAAATACGGAATGCAAAAACTCTCTATTATTCTCACTATCACTTAAAGAATTTGCAAAGGAAGAAGATAACAATTTATCAGTCACAGATGTTCGGAGATTTGCAGTAAAACAAGGAACGCCTATTATTTCCACACCAGTTTCGGTCACTATTTTAGGTACAATCTTCCCAGAACATGTCAGATTATGACTGACGCAAAAAAAATTCTTTATTTAACTATAAACCTTATCAGTCTCTCAAATATTTTCATATACACTCCCAACCACGAATTATAAAAATTCAGTTGCTTCTACAATGTCCAATATTCGCAGTGCTCAGATCGAATTCCCAAATGCTTCAATTGCAGTGAAGATCACAGAACAAGATCACAGAAAATAACTATCCTAAACATAAAGCTGAAGAAAATTTTTTGAAATTCAAAACTCTCAATCGACTTTCTTTTATTGAAGATCTTAGAATATATAGCACAAACAAAAAGAGGCCTTTTTTTCAGCTAAATTAAAAGCCAGCAATTTTGCCAGAAATTTTGATAACATAATAATTAATTACGTCAAGTCAGGGAGCCTAATTATAGTCCGTCCACCGACAACATGGAAAATCTCCAAGCGGCCGAGTGGGAACAAAATCAAGTTAAAAAAATGGCGGGAGGAAATGTCATTTAAGAATTTTAATTGTAATAAAAAATTTTTAATATTAAATAATTAAAATTTTTGAATACACTATATAAAAAGAAAAACTACATGAAAAAAATTCCACACTCATTACTATCCACAGAATTATGGATAATGTTTTCGAGAGCGGAGCGGAGTTTTTCGTTTCCTTGATCAATTTTTTATCCTTGACTACTTTCAACGTTTCTTATTGGTTAATTTTTTAAAAACTTATTTCATGAGCTATTTTTATTGGTTTATTAATATTTCTTTCACTAGTTTCTTTATACATAATATTTGTTTTAAGTTCCACGAATTAGTCATTATATAACTAAATAATTGAATAAACAATATAAAATTGTTATGAAAGATTGTCTGTGGTCGGTCCTATTTTGTGTTGTACCTACTGAGTATTTTGTTATTTTGAAAAGCTTGTTCAATCTTTTGAATAACTTCTCCCCTTCCGACTAGGAAGTTAAAAAAAATCAAAATGCATTTTGATAAGTTAAATCGAAAATCTTTCTCTTACCAGTTTAGATATTATAGCTACATCTATAATTATTATAATGTAGATTTGCAATAGTTGAAGTCCTCATGAATTAGCACTGCAAAAGTGGGTGGTTATTATTTAATTGCTTTCTGAATCCAAATTATTTAGAGTATACAATTTTATTTAATTTCCAATACTGATTCAGGCCTATAAGTTTCTCACATTTGAATATTTTACTCAAACTACTGGATAGTGAGATAGACAATAATTTTGAGAATAGGGGAAATTAGAGTTTCGTTTTCGAATAGGGGTCACTTATCCAATTTTATACCTGCCAGGGAATTTAAAGGTTCCCAGATTAGTTGTATTTTTTAAATTTAGCATATCGTAGGTGTTTTAAGTCTGATACAATATTTTACAAGTCACATTAATTGAAATTAATTGGTAACTTAATGCTTATTCAAAATGTGCAGGGATATTAATTAATATTTTAAATAATTAGTTTAACGTTTCCTACTTTTATTAGCTTCAGATTTTTTGGTGATGTCACAAGCTCCATACTAGGACAACATAATGTTTAACGACAAAAATAAATAAATAGCTAAATATAAAAAATAATTTAAAAATAAATAAATAAATAGATAAATATAAAAAAAAAAAAATAATAATTTGAAAATAAATAAATAAATAGATAAATACAAAAAAATAATCAAAAAAAAAAAAAAAAAAAAAATGAAAAAAAAAAAAAATTGAAAAAAACTAAAAAAAATAATAAAAATAAAAATAAAAATATGAAATAAACTAAATAAAAATATTAAATAAATAAAAAAATTACAAAAATCGATGATAATAAATAAATAATTAAAATAAAAAATAAAAAATCAGCTATGGAAGTAAGTACAGTAATTTCACACTTTTCTATTTAAAAAAAAAAAAAAAAAATGAAAACATGTTTTTAGTATATTATTTATATAAAATTGAGTTTGCCTTATTAAAAAAGTTTGTTTTTTGGCGAAACATAATAAAATATTTATTTTTTACTTTAAATGCTAAGCTTTCAAGTAATTGAAAGGATATAGATATTATATTATAATATATATATCCCAAGGATATATATATTATATTATAATTCATATATATTATAATGAACAAATAAACGTGAATAACCATTTGTTTTACTTATCTAACATGTTTAGTAATAAACAAATAAATTATATTTATTATTATTATTTAATTAATTATATTTATTATTAATTAATTAATTAGTTATATATTTAAAACTCGTAGAAATAAAAAACAATTTTAGACAGAAACTTCTTTAAAAAGTATGTACAAATGTTTGAACATGAAATTAATAAACAAAGTCATAAATTATGAAGTCTGGAAATTATTTTTTCATGCAGCATAGCTCTTAAAAATATAATATGATTATTGCTGTTTATTCGGCTTGCACATTTGAGGTTTATATAATTTAAAATTTCATTTCTCAAATGTGCAGATATTATATGAAAAAAAAAAAAAAATTCATAAAAAATTTGATAAAAAGTACATTATAATAGATAAAAATACTTAGATGAAAATTCATTATAATAATTACACTGCAGACATATTTGTTAACGCAATTTTATTGCTTTTGCGTCTATGTGTATCACGTGCATCCATTTGTTAAGTGACTTATGTTCGTTTGTATCACAAAAGTTTGCGTTTTATTATCGTGCTGCCATCTATTGTTACGCATAAATTTTAGTTCTCCTCTCTTAAAATATTTCCTTTTGCATTGAAGGAAAGTATTAAAAAACGATTTATGATATGTTAATGTAATTATTTATTAAACCCTTATTAACATCATTCTTTCTTGTATGAATTTCAAAAATAGTTTTGCTTAAATTACGTTTATGAAATGTTTAAACAAGGACCTTTTTTACATTTTTGCTGATACAAATTTAAATGACGTGATTATTACATCTTGTAGATTTAACAAGTAATATAAAAAAATTTTTTTTAAAGTCAATTCCTACTTTTTTTCACTATATTGCAGAAAGTCCTTTATAAATAGTTTTCATTCATTTTTTAAGTTTATCTGGCGCAATCTATGGGTAGATATATTCAACTTAAATTAATTAACCCCTAAAATTAATGAATTAAATTTTATTAATGAATTAATATTAGAAAAACTGTATTAACACCCAGTGTCATCCCCTACAAGTTAAAAAAAATGTATTTGAGCTTGAGTGGATGAATAAAAAGTATTTTATGAACGATTGACAATTTGACAATATATAGGGAGAGTGTGAGCTAATAGAGGGAATTGAAAAAAAAAAAAAAACAAGATTTCCTTTTTTTTTCTTCTATTTTTATATTTAAAACAAATGAAATATATATATATTTTTTTATATTTACTTACTTACAGACAATTTCAACAGCAATAATCACAATTTTAGTTATTTTAAGTGAATTTTTTTTCATTTTTAAAAATTTTAAATTGAATTCCTTCAAAAAAAATACACATTCAATTTATATCGAAAACCCCGCAGACTTTCCCATATAGTCGTCTGTGTCAAAACCAAGAGCAGCATATCAACATATAATATATTTTTTTAATAATAAAAATGTACATCTTTATAAAACTATACTATCGTTAAATTTTTATTAAAACAGTACACGTTATCAACATGCACTGTAAATGATGAGCCTTTTTATAGCAGCATTCTTATTAACGAGAAAATAGGTAGATAACAAAATATAAATCAGAAAATGTTTTAGTCCATTTAAAATTGCATTGTTTATTAGAATTCTGCTTGAAATCACATTTTTCGTTACAATGTATTAAAAAAAATTATATAAACATTTAAAGTAAATTAAACTCAAAAAGCAAAACATTTCTTATTTAAAACACTCTTTTATTCATAAACTGAATTACTTTCAGTATTTTTATTTCATTATTAATTATTAATATCTATTTTATATATTTTTTGTACTTATTATTTAAAAATGCTTGTTATAACTACGAAAAGTTATATTGCTAATAATGGGCCAATGATAACATGAGCAGATAACCTACAGTTGGGTTTATGTTAGATCCCCTTGTAGCATCGGTTGGCTTCAAAACGATTGAATGGCTATTTTGTCAACATGTGCAAACGTCTTGATGCCATTGATCTTGATGAACGTCTCCTTGAGCTATTGTGCCATTGATGATAATACCAGGGATGGGCAAACTACGACCCGCGGGCCAATTCCGGCCCTCTGGAAGGTTCTATCCGGCCCGCAGATAGAATTTTAATTTGCCGATCCGAGGCAAATTAAATGAAATATGTATTTATATATTACACATCCAGGGAGCCTGATGGCCGAGTGGCTGGCGTTCGGTACCACAGGTGTCGGGTTCAAATCCCAGCTTTACCCATGGATGTTTGTAGTGGTTTGGAATCCACTTTAAGCCGTAGGTCCCGGTCCTAATAGGATCATAGAGCGCTGCGGGGCATTGCTACTCCGTGGCTTACCATCAAGTTACACGCGCCCCCTGGGTAATGCAAAGTGAGTAACATCGGTGCAGCCCTTATGACGAAGATCACGGTCTATTTGCCAGCTGCATTAGAAGAAGAAGATATTATATATTCATCTCCTTTTCTATTTTAATTACATATTTATTTTTCTTCCTTTTTTTCAAAGGACTGAAGATCTTTTTTACTTTCTCTATTTTTGTTCTACAAATCATAAATCGACGGAAATAGCACGCACAGACAGCTTTCGATCGGTAAAGTGTTAAAAGCGGAAATTCTCTGTTACTGATAGCTGTAGATTGGCGCCAACAAGCGTTATCTCTTTCTCGGGTAGCAGACATATGGGAATCCAATATAGGTGAATTAGACCTCACATGTTGCAGACTGCGAATTTTAAGCTCCAGCCAGCGGCTTTTTGCAGGTTGAATTAATTGAGTTGCAATCTAATAATCATCTCAAGCAATTGTTTCTAAATATGCCGAAGTTAGAGTTTTACAAATCGTTATCGAAAGTAAAGTTTCCCAAATTTAATATCTCACGCCCAGAAAATCAGTGCTATGTTTTTGCTTTATTTTATATATGTGAACAAGTGTTTTCAACTATGAACCTTAGAAAGAATTATTTCTGAAGTAGACTGACAAATGAGCATTTTGCCTCGTTCCTTAGAATCAGTGCATCCCACTTCGAACCTCAATGTAAGGAATGAAAGGAATGTAAGGAACCTCATGTAAGGAATGTAAAAATGAAATCACAATTTCATTCATCTCATTAACATATTTAAATTGTAATACATGTACATTGTTTTTTAAATTTTAGAAAAATTTATTTTGGCCCGCCAAACTTTTTTTTTTTCGATTTTTGGCCCACGACCGAAAAAGTTTGTCCATCCCTGATGTATACTAAACATTAAAATAGGTTGCGCATTAAGTTACAAATATTTTGACAAATGGCTGATTTGACGAGCTAAAAGAACTGTGTCAAAACCCAACAAGGTATGTTGAACTGGAAATTCCCATACCAATGTCGGGTATGGGCACGATAAACTCGTAGTACAAAATACAGTTCCTTTAGACTCGAACAAGTGAGGGCAGATGGTTTGAACTGTACCAATTTGTGGTGGAAAATACGTATTTGACGTTGTAGCGGAGAACAAGCTTATTTCTAAATGCCCGGGGCTGAATGGCCGAGTGGCTAGCGTTCTGACGCTCGGTACCACAGGTTTCGGGTTCGAGTCCCGGCGGTGCCATGGATGTTTGTAGTGGTTCGGAATTCACTTTAAAACGTATGTCCTGGTCCAGCATGATCGTAGAGCGTTGCGGAGGTATTGTTACTCCGTGTCCGTAGCTTCAAGCTACACGCTCCTCCTGGGTAGTGCTAAGTGAGTAACGTCGGTACAACGCTTGCCTTAAGGCATGGAAGACAACTGTCTAAGTGTTTGCCAGTTGCATTAGAACAAAAAAATATCTAAATGCCTGTCATTGGAAAACAGCAACAATTACTTTAATTTACAATTTCAATTACTTGATTAACTTTAATTACTGTAATTATTTAGGATTGCTTATTCGGTGAGTATGTACACTAATTTACAAATATTTTTGCAAGTCGGTGCCACTTGGTTGTTCTGCCGAGCTAAAAGAACTGTGTCAAAACCCAACAAGGTATGTTGAACTGGAAATTCCCATACCAATGTCGGGTATGGGCACGATAAACTCGTAGTACAAAATACCCTTCCTTTAGACTCGAACAAGTGAGGACAGATGGTTTGATTGCGGTGGAAAAAACGTATTTGACGTTATAGTAAATAACGACCTTATATCTGGCATTGGAAAACAACAAGAACTATTTTAATTTAAAAGTTTTAATTACTTAATTAATTTTAATTTTTAAATCTTTATTCTAAATTATTGCAGCTTAATTTTTATTCTAAATTATCCCAACAGCCTTGTGGTATAATTTCCAACTAGTATTTCACGTGGGATTTTGCTTTTGTTCATCAAAAAAGAGGGCGTCGGTCTGAAATTAAGATTACAGACCTGTTAAGGCGATTTTCAGTAAAGGATGTAATTGCGAATAAACAAAGAACCATGTTTATTTTAATTATTTTTTTATCTGCTACCTGATTTGATTCTGTTTACTGATAACGAGTTCTTTTTAAGTATATGACACCTAGGTGATTTACTTGAAAAACCGAACTCAAGGTGATTTACCTAAAAAAACTGATATGAAAAACCTTCGCATCTTGGAGCTATAGGGTCGACCTTCACTAGTAGGCGTTAGGTGTAAAATAAGGTGACAGTTTTAAATTAATAAAAATTTAAAATTTAGTAGACGGTTGATATTTGTATTTGATAGTTTATAAATATGTAAACAGGAAAATTTTGAGTTATGTATATAATAAAGGTTTATAGTCTGTTAGTCGTTACACCATTAGACTTTTAAAGCCGACGTATATGAGATTCAACATTATCAAGGTCAACATGGCAAGGGAAGGGGATGTGTTGTAGGGTACTTGCATAGTGTCATCACAAATTAAAATTAATACCCCAAAGTTCATATCTGGTGATTCGCATCTTGCTTTTCCCTCTTAGTGCCTCATAGTGTATCCCATATCATTCATTTTGTTCCTTGAAGAAGAAAATATTACTATTAATGTCTCCAATTGTTTTTGCACTTAAACAATGTATCTTTAATATCCTTTTTTCTGCAACATATCAATTAACGACTTGCAAAATAATTCCAAAAACCATCATATCTTTTTTACAAATGGCATAGTCCTTCAATCAAATAAATTCACAAACAGAGACCTGCAATCAATTCATTTCAATTTGTTCCTTGAAGAAGAAAACATGACGATTTTTGTCTCTGCAATTGTTTTTGCACTTAAACAATGTATCTTTTATAATTTGTTTTTGGTTAAATTTTTCTTATCAGTATCATGAAAGCCTATCACTTGTAATTTAGCCGGATAACTGCAGTTAAAAAATTAATTAATTACTTCCCAACTACTTGCAAAAGAACTCCAAAAACCTTAATATCTTTTTTACAAACGACTCAGTCCTTCAATCAAACAAACTTGCAAACACGGTCCAACAATCAATTCATTTCAGTTCGTTCCTTAGAGCAGAAAACATGACAATTAATGTCTCTGAAATTGTTTTGGAATTAAACAATGTATCTTTTATAGTTAGTTTTAGTTATTTTTTTGCTTATCCACATCACGAAAGCCTATCACTGGTGTTTTAGCCGGATAACTGTAAATAAAAAAAAAACCCACAAAGATTAAGAAAGTAACAAACCCAATTCAATAAATTTTTTCATATGTCACTGCGCTTTCTACTTTTATATCACTCCAAAACCATCATATTTTTTTTACAAATGACTCAGTCCTTCAATCAAACATAGCCATGCATTCAATTCATTTCAGTTTGTTCCTTAGAGCAGAAAACATTACGATTAATGTATCTGCAATTATTTTTGCAATTAAAGAATGTATCTTTAGTTAGTTTTCGCTATTTTTTACCTATCCACATCACGAAAGCTTATCACAGCTGTTTTAGCCGGATAGCTGTAGTTAAAACAAGTAATATAAAAAAAAAATTTAAAGTCAATTCCTACTTTTTTTTCACAATACTGCAGAATGTCCTTTATAAATAATTGTCATTCATTTAGTAGGTAGAAAAAGTTCTCTCACACACACTTTCTCTCTCTCTTTTAATTTATTCACATGTTTCATTTTCCATTTTGTTCCCTCCTTGACTCAGACTAGAACCCAGAATGGAAAAAGAATCTGAAAAAGAAGTTTTTTTTTCCAGCGATCTACACTCTTCGCCACTGACGGTATTTATTCCTAAATTTATATCCTGCTAAATATATTATATAAGAGAAATTTCTTTTTCTCCCATATAAAACTATAATGAAATAATTAAATTTAATTACTGAATTAATATTTGATGAAACTGTATTGACATCCAGTGTCATCCACTACAAGTTCAAAAAAAATGCATTAGAACTGGAGTGGATGAATAAAGAGTATTTTATGAACGATTGAAAATTTGAACAAGATATATATAGGGAGAGTGTGTATTAACAGTAGGAATTTTAAAAAAACCCCACAAAGATTAAGAAAGTAACAAACCCAATTGAATAAATCTTTTCATATGTCACTGCACTTTCTACTTTCATATCACGCAGAACACACATGACAAAAAAAATGTTAAAAAGATTTAAGTGAAACATTCCGGAAACATGTCAGACACATCTCCCTCATTGTTGAAACATGTGCCGTATTCAAAGAAGCCATTTGACTGTTAAAATCGGCCACTTAGCCATTCAGGGTGGAGCCCGGTCTACCTGCCTGGTCAGAAAGCGGAGAGTTTTCTCTTTTTTCTCGGGTTTCCAACCCATTTTTGCCAAGTGACCCGTCTCGACCCATAATTCACTCGGCGAACGTTGAACGTGATCTACTTAAAGAACGCGTGCAACTGCTTAGTCATTCGAGACGATGTAGTTAAAATCCGGATTTGTGAATTGAGATTTATTCGTTCTTTTGTAATTTTTTTTAATGTTTATATAGAGGCTGATTCAACTTTCAGTGAATGGATATAAAAGTTGCACAAAATAAAGAGATCGAGAAGTTTTTTCTTTAAAAGGAAATGCCAAGAAAAATTTATTTTGTTTTGATACAAAAATTAATCCCCACACCATGAGAGAAAGCATACAAATTAGAATAAAGTTACTTGTATTCACATGTCTCTCATTGTAGATTTACATGGAGAACTTTGGCCGCGTAGCGGCCTCTAGCTTCTTCATTGTTAAATGTTGAAACATAGCGGTGGTGTCATGCCCTTTGAGTTAATAAGAAGAGGAGATAATTAAATGACCTTTTTTTAAAAAAAATAATTATTTATTTAATAAAATCATAAAATGAAAAATAATAAAAATTTCAAAAGTGTAGATGTTGATGAAATCAATTGCACGCAGTCAAAAAATAAAACAGAATGAGCAAAGGTCAAATTAGGAGAAAAATAGCTCAGGAAAAAAGCGAACTTTTTTTCATCTAAACCAGGGATCTCCAAACTACGGCCTGCCACTGTCATCAATCCGGCCCGCGACAGCAAGTAGCTTAGTGTTGCTGTAATAAGTTGGATAAAAAAAAAACACAGAATGATAATAACACGTTTTTATTCACTTGCTAGGTAAAGCCTAATGACAAGCATAATTCGCGGAAAATTTAACTTAAGCATAACAACTAACAAATAATTGAAATGAATCCCAGTAACATTATAAACTAATGAACATCCCGCGGTTACCCTCGGTAGTTATGTTGGGGTAAAGAGTATCGCATATGTATGTACAACAATGTGTGGAATATTTATATCCTGAATCAAACATATGATTTTTATCCTGAAAATCTCTCAGTAATGGAAAAGCTAAATGAACGCGAATGAAACCGCAGGGTTTCCACTTGTAAAAAAATACTAATGAAATTTATGTAATTGTGATTTTCCACTGACAATAGTTTGTAGTTAGCAAACGTATGCTAGTTCATAGCGCGTACTCGGCGACTGGTCTAGATATTACAGAGAATGACAGAAAAATTAAAACGGTTTTGGCCCTTGGTACTTACCGGAGTAAACAGTATGGCCCTAAGGCTGGAAAGTTTGGAGACCCCTGATCTAGACAGTTGTAGGTAATAAATCAGTCAGAGCAGGAGAAAATCGTCAGGATAAGGAATTAGTTTAAAATATTTGGAACAGTGCGAGGTCTTTGCTATGTTTGAGGGAAGAAATATCATAATCGTAATTTTGTAGAATATTTAAAACAGAGTTAATGTTTTGCATATCATTATAGAATTTAGTAGAAATGTTGTGAACAAATTGTCTTAAACTTGAAATCGAGAGAGCACGTCCAAAATCGTCATTAAGATAGTACCAGGGTGAATATGTTAACAATCTAAGAGTTTTGTTCTCAAGCCTTTGAATAGTTTCAAAATTAGTACGTGCCACAGAACCCCAAACTGGGCTTGCATAAGCTAATAATGGATGAAGGTAAGAGATATATATTAGTATTCAGCTGTGTAAATTGTTTTGAAAAACTTGTTTTACTTTAATCATAGTACTATTGTGATTGCAATTCTTCACAATGTTTCTCACAGTCGTTATCACAATGCCGAAACATCACTACGAATCACATTTCTGTTGATTAGCACCACTTAAAATGGTAAACTGCAGTAAAGGATAATTAATAAAAAGTGATAAACTGATAATTATTAAAAAGTGTCATGGAAACATTCATTTGGACTTTTCGCCGTTAAGTTATCTATGACCAATTTTCAGGCTTTCCACATACATATGTGTGTTAATTTCCTTTTTGTAGATCTACTGTTGTGATTAACTGCATAAAGCTACTTTTGTGATTCTTATCTTTATCTTAAATTCAGATGTGTAAATTGCTTTGAAAAACTTGTTTTAATGAATATCATAGTAAAATTGTGATTGCTATTCATCACAAAGATGTTTGTCACCTTCACATCATGATGTTAAAAAAGCACAGCGTATCACATTTCCCCCACTTAAAATGATACCCCCACATAATAGCCTTAAATGATTAGCCCCACTTAAAATGATTAACTGGCAAAAATTAGTAAAAAGTAGCATGGATGTTTGCAGTGATTCAGAATCCACTTTAAGCCATAGGTCCCGATCTCATATGTCTGTAAGAGCGTCATACTTTTACCTGCCGGTGCTCAATCACAAACAGAAGCTGCCCCCTTTCCCTCCATACATGAGTAAATTATTCATGGGATGTCCGTCCCGCACTGCAGGGCACGGAGGATTAGTCAAAACACCAGAAAAAGGATATTAAGGGATGTGATTCTGTAATTCATTTCCCTTGTAGAATTCAAGCTGCAATATTTCCGAAGGGTTGATTTGGTTTGTCGCTCTACGGTCACTGTTTAACCACTTTAGGTTAATTAGACAGGGACCTACAGCGTAACGTGGATTCCGAACCACTAAAAAAGATCCATACCACAGTCCAGATTCTCACCTGAAGCCTGTGGTACCAAAGGCCAAAGAGCTAGTCAATTGTCCATCAGGCCACACAATAGTCTTGAAGGAGTAAATTGAAGCGTTAACTTTGATTACGAAAGTTTGATCGGCTTAAGATTCCTAAGTGTCAAGAAGGAGGAACGTTATCACTCATTGCATTATAATAAATGCAATTACTTTCTCAGTTTCTCTAAAAAGTGGCATGGATGTCTGGAGGTGGTTCAGAATCCACTTTAAACTGAAGGTCCAGGGTTTGTTTAGTCCTCGTGTGCACAAAATGACAGTAGAGTAACAAACAAACCGAACCTAGGTATATAGCGTCTGATATTTAGAGTGTTATAATTTTTTTTAGAATGTTCCTTTTAAAAATAGGATGTATTTCGTTTTCGGTACATTATCGTTGATTTCTCCATTTCTGGAATGAGTATTGCAGATCTCATAGATGATGTGACAAAGTAAATATAACATAAATTTCCAGCTTTTTTATTGTAGGGAAAAAAAAAGAATAAGGTTTTGGAGTTCTTTCGCAAGTCGTTAATGAATATGGCGCAGAAAAGAGTTGAAATTCTTCTCCCTTGCGGAATTCCATCTATAATAATTATATTGAAGATATAACTTGAACTGTCAAAGTTTTATCAGAAACACAGGGGTCTGGTGGTCGAGTCGTTAGTGCTCTGGTGTTCAGAACCACATGTTTCAGGTTCGAATCCCGGCGGTGCCATGGATATATGTAGTGGGTCGTAATCCACAATGAGCCTTAGGTCCCGGTCCCATATGATCGTAAAGCGTCACAGAGCCCAATCAGGCTTCTTCTCACTCACATCATTCCCAAACTGTAAAGGAGCAACTCAGTTTTAGGCACAGAGATGTGATGTGGTGTAGTAGTAGTATCAGTTACAATGGTTGGCTTTGGGATATTGAGCTTGAAGTTTAAACGTTTGCTACAGACAGCTTTACATTTGGCGTTTTACTAGGATAAAAACGGTATAAAATATAATCAGTAAGTAAAAATGGAGTCTGATCCATACTCTTTGGAGAGGTTTCAAAAATCGTCAATTTCCGAACATTTATGCATTAGTCACATTTTTTCCCCCAATTTCACAATCTATATAAATTGGGTTTTTAGATTTAGATCTTTATCCTCTAAAAATCATTATGCATTAGTCACATTTTCTCTAATATATATAAATGAAAAAATTATATAAATTGGGAGTATTAGATTTAGCTCTTCCTCTCCTAAATCACGCTGAAATGCATTATAAACACTAATTCACTTTATTGGGAAAAAATAGCAAAGAATAAGGATAAAAATATAATGAACTACAAGTAATAAAAATATTAACTACAAGTAATCAAAAAAATCATAACTGTGTGGATACATAAAATAAAACAGGTCCCATATCCTATAAGGGTAATCAAGCTATCTTCTGTTGTTATTAGCCCATTCCTTATCGAAAATATTTCAAATAATTTCAATTACAAAATAATAATGAATTAGTTATTAGCTGAATTATAACTTGTGTTTATAATTTTGCCAATTTAGATGTTTGAGAATCAGTACTTTAATTTCACTTTGCTCAAGGGCATTCGATCTTTTAGCTCTTTTTGATCTCATTGAAAGGGAATAATTTTAGCTAGTCACAATGGAAGAAAAAATTTCTGACTGTCCGCATTTGTGAGACAAAAAAATTACCTTGAACCGCATTTGAAATATTTCTAATTTAATGATAATTATTAAATTAATAATTTTATAAAAAATTTTCAATCTAAGATATCCAAGCAAGCATAATGGAGCATAACAATATTTAATTTAGTTTTCAAGCCGATTTTTTTCAATTATTAAGTAGGTCAAAATAGATTAAAATAAACAATATCTTAATAAATAAATTAAGAAATGCAATTTGATATTTAGATAAATAAAAACTTCATTGATTCCTTTTTCTTTATTTTTTTTATGTAAGAGTTAAAAAAATTAATGTAAGCTTGAAGATTAAACATTTGCTACAGACAGATTTATATTTGGCGTATTACTAGGTTAAAAATGGCATAAAATATTCAGTAAAAATGGAGTTTGCCCCACATTCTTTGACGAGATTTCAAAAATCGCCAACTATGCATTAATCACATTTTTTTTCCAATTTCACAATATATATGTTAGTTTAGGTGTTATTAGATTTAGTATTTTATCTTCTAAAAGATCACTTTGAATTAAATTCTAAACACTAATTCACTTCAATAAGTAAACAAAAGTATAAAAAATAATAAACTATAAGAATAAAAAATAATAAACTACAAGTAATAAAAAAAAATTATAAAATAAAACAGGTCTATATCCTATAAGAATAAGTCAAATTGTGCTGTGTTTATATTGGCACATTCCTAATCGAAAATATTTCAGATAATTTCAATTACAAAATAATAATGAATTAGTTATAAGCTTAATTGCAATTCGTTTTATAATTTTGCCAGTTTAAATGTTTGAGAAACACCGTCAAAATATTTTAATTTCACTTAGCTCAAGGGATTTTGACCTTTTAGCTCTTTTTGACCGCTTTAAAAGGGTATAATTATTGCGCGCCACAATAGAAAAAAAAATCTCACGGTCTGTATTTGAAGACAAAAAACTGTCTGGAATCGCATTTGAAATATTTCTAATTTAACAATAATAATTTCATTAAAATTTTTATAAAAAATATACAATCTAAGATATCCAATCAAACATGATGGAGCATAATATTATTTAATTTAGTTTTCAAGCAGATTTAATTTTTCAATTATTAAGTAGGTCAAAATAGATTAAAATAAACATTATCTTAACAAATAAATTACGAAATGCAATTTGATATTTAGGTAAATAAAATCTTCATTGATTTCATTTTATTTATTTATTTATGTAATTAGAGTTGGAAAATTAATATAAGGAGCATATAAAATGTCATTGATTAGGCAAGTTTACTAGTTATAGCCTAAACAATTGAAATGTTAAAAATAAAAGTATAAATAATAGTCTTTTATAATTAATTAGAAAAACTTTACTGGTGATAGTCGTGGTAGAAATTAAATTTTTTAATTTCTCTGCTGTAGAATAACAAATTATGTCAATGGCTAATTTTCAATAAAATGAAAAAAAAGCTGTTGCTTTTTATTCCCAATGTTTTATGTATCGGATAAATTGGTTAAGAACGATATGCAAATTTCGCACAGTATTTTAACTTCTTTTTCTATTTCATTCAAGCCAGTTAGACTAAATTTCTCATGATATTTGCAATTATTTTTCTGTAGATTCGTTTGATTACTTTATTTATAAGACTGAAAGATAGAATTGGACGATATCCGATAATTTTTATAAATTTATTTTTATTTTTATTTGAAATTATTATATCTTTCAAGTACAGAATGTATTAAAGAAAGATATAGAAATTTGAAGCAGATATTATATCTGATTTTGATGTATTTTCAGCTAAGTCAGAGTTATCCAATGTTAAGTTTGTAGTTGCCCTAACATAAAACTGTAAAGTTTTTAATTTACAATCTACTTTAAACTTCTATATCTTTTCAAATAAATTCTGTGCTTAAAATATAGAATAATTTTAAATAAAAAATAAATGAATAAAAGTTATCTGATATCATCCAATTTTATCTTCCACAGTCTTATAAATAAAATACTTAAATTAATCTATAGAAAAATAATTAAAAATATGAGCAAATTGTCTAATATGTTTCATCGAAATAGGAACAAGTAATATAAAAAACATTTTTTTAAAGTCAATTCCTATTTTTTTTCACTAAATTGCAGAAAGTCCTTTATAAATATATTTCATTCATGTTTTTAAGTTTATCTGGCTACATCTATGGGAGCATCTATATAAGGCTCTATGGGAGCATCTATATAAGGCTACATCTATATAAGGCTCTATGGGAGCATCTATATAAGGCTCTATGGGAGCATCTATATAAGGCTACATCTATATAAGGCTCTATGGGAGCATCTATATAAGGCTCTATGGGAGCATCTATATCTATATGCTACATCTATATAAGGCTCTATGGGAGCATCTATATAAGGCTAACATCTATATAAGGCTACATCTATATAAGGCTCTATGGGAGCATCATCTATATAAGGCTCTATGGGAACATCTATATAAGGCTACATCTATATAAGGCTCTATGGGAGCATCTATATAAGGCTACATCTATATAAGGCTCTATGGGAGCATCTATATAAGGCTACATCTATATAAGGCTCTATGGGAGCTACATCTATATAAGGCTCTATGGGAACATCTATATAAGGCTACATCTATATAAGGCTCTATGGGAGCATCTATATAAGGCTACATCTATATAAGGCTCTATGGGAGCATCTATATAAGGCTACATCTATATAAGGCTCTATGGGAGCATCTATATAAGGCTACATCTATATAAGGCTCTATGGGAGCATCTATATAAGGCTACATCTATATAAGATATATGCAACTTAAATGTGAAAAAAAAACTAAAATTAATTAATTAAATTTAATGAATGAATTAATATTTAAAAAAACTGTATTAACATCCAGTGTTCAAAAAAATGTATTTCAACTTGAGTGGATGAATAAAAAGTATTTTATGAACGATTGAAAATTTGAACAAGTTATATATAGGGAGAGTGTGAGTTAATAGAAAGAATTGAAAAAAATTAAAATAACGTGCGGAACTTTGCATATCGTTTTAAACCATTTTTGCCGATGCATAAAACATTGTGAATAACGAATAACAGTTTTTTTATTTGATTGAAAATTAACCATTATCAAATTTATTGTTATTCAACAACAGACAAAAAAAAAAAAAAAAAAAAAAACCTCAAAAAGTTTCACCACGACCATCACCAGTAATGCTTTCCCGAATAAATTCTGAAAGATTATTATTTATACTTTTATTTTTAACATTGTTATTGTTTAAGTTATGACTTGCAAACTTGCTTAATTGCGAAAAAGCCAATGCCAACAATACGGAAATGGCTTGAATAATGTTAGATCACGATTGTTTTCATTTACACCCAAAGCATTATTGAAAATCACGATCGACACACATTCCATAAGTGATTATAATGATACAATCTTCAACATTATTATTCCTTCAATTCATTTGCATTATTATTATAAAAAAGTGCTTTAAAAAGCTGCACCAAGAAAAATAATTGGTTAAAATCTAGGATCCTGTACCCTTTGTGCCAAACACATCGCCAAGTTGCCAAGTCGGTAAGTAAGCATAGAAATGAATGGGCCAGGTAGTTTGCGCGGTAAAATGATATTACGCCACAATCCTTTACTGTGTTGCCAAATCGCCAAGTAAACAGACAAAAAGGTTGCCTAAATTCGGTGTCATTGTAAAGTGCTATTTCGCCAAAATTTATAGCCAAACAGTGCTATTACGCTAACATTAGCAGCCAAATAGCTATTACGTCAGAGTTTATTCCTGAAAAAGCTTTGAAGCCAAAGTCTATCGCTTTAACGCCAAATATTATCACTATCCTTTATCGCCAACATTTATCGCTCTATAGCCATTTTTCACTAAGCAAATTTTGTTATATAACTTCTTTTAAGCCAAAAAATGCTTTATCGCCAATATTTATCGCTTTATAGCCAAATTTTTTCACTAAGTGAATTTTGTTTTTTGAGGCGCTTTTACGCCAAAAGTTGATGCTTTATCGCCAAATTTTTATCACTAAAATTTTTTATCTCTGGAATATTTTTGCGCAAAATGAAACCGCTTTTACGTCGAAATTTAGCGCTATTATGCCAAGAAAATTATATCTAAAATGCCTTTACGCCAATTTATATCGCTTTATCGCCAAATTTTTACCACTATTATGTCAACTTTTTAATATTTTCTTTTTACGCCACATATTGCCGCTTTAACGCCAAAATATATCATTATTTTGTCAACATTTTATTCCTAAATTGCTTTCACACCAAATTAAATCGCTTTATCGCCAAATTATTATGTGGCATTTTATTTTGCTAAGTCACAAAAAAGTATCGGTTAAACAAAGATAATAATCGCTGTTAATTGATAAAATTTCGATACGATAAAATTTCACCAAAGTTATTCGCCCATTCTTTTTTTTTTTGCAATGTCATAAAATAAGTCATGTTCTTTACGAAGCCGAATTCGAATGATAAATTAATATTAACAAAAGATAAAAAAGAAGAAAAAAACTAGAGAATAATTTACCTTTTATTGTGGTATGTCCTTCCTCTGTGGTGGAAACAAACATTTTATTCCATCGGTGAAATCATAAATTATTTTGCGGATGTCACATTTGTGCTGGCGCCGTCAGATGCATTCTGCCAGATAATTATCAAATGTTCCGGACACATTATTTTATTAATATTAAGTTATTTTAATTATTAAAGATTTAAATTGTAACGTTAAATAACGTTCTAAAAAACTAAAGCTTCAAATATTCCGAGCGAATTCTAATTACGGTTGTCATAAAATCCTAACTAAACGAACATCTTTAAAAAGGAAATTAATTATTTAAGAATAAAATATAAGTTATTAATAAATAAAAAAAATCGTTTTTCTTGTTTGTTTCTTACTTTCCTGAGTGGCAACTTCATAAATATTGTTTATGTTCTGAATCAGTGACCGACGTACGTTGTAAGAATAAGTTCGGAATAATCAGTAATTTATTTAATTTAAAAGAATATATATTTCTGTTCTTATTTACTGCAAATAATAATATAATCACAATAACAATAAATAGTCATTATATTGTTTGGAAAATGAAGCTACGAATTCCTCTAATTATAGTATTGCAACCCTAAAGAAATTGGCGGAAAATTGGCGAAATATTCAGGGTTGCAAGATTGGCGACTTCCTCAGGGGTACAGTATCCTAGATTTTAACCAAATAATTATAGAAACTCGTTTTATTAACAAAATTATACCTTTCAATGAAAAGATAATATTTTGAATTTCATTTGTAACTGCCTTGAAAATATAAAAATGATTAGATTTTGGTAGCCAATGAATGAATAGCTGTAGCTCCAGAGCATTGCAACTCATTATTCGGATGGTGTGCTACAAAGATCACAAAATTCTACTCTATTACTACTACACCACACCACACCACATTACTGTGCCTAGAGCTGAGTTGCCCCTATACAGTTCGGAAATGATGTGGGTGAGAAGTCTGACTGGGCACTGTGACGCTCTACAGTTATTACTATTTATTACTATTTCAAATGAGACAGGCACCTATAGCTTAAAGTGGATTCCAAACTACTACAAACATCCACGTCAACGTCGCGACTCGAACCCGAAACCTGTGGCACTGAGCGCTAGATGCTAGGCCCTCAGGTCACAAAATTCTACTCTAAGGAATACCTTCCAATTGAACTTAATTCCGGCTAATCTAATGTAACAATGTCACGCATACAAGTTTTCACACGGTATGAGCATACTGATGATGTAAGACAAGATGTGTAAATTATACATGTGCAGACAGGATATGTGGTTAGGAAGAATAAAAATAGTAGCGAAAAGGGCCAAATAGAAACAAAATAATGCAAATTAGTAGCAAAAAGTGTCAAATAGTAGCACAAAAATGCCAAATAATATGATCGTTAGATACTTTTGTAGTAGCTATATTTGGTGACATGGGGACCTGAATGGCCGAGTGGCTAGCGTGCTCTGGCGCTCGGTACCACAGGTTTCGGGTTCGAGTCCCGGCGGTGCATGGATGTTTGTAGTGGTTCGGAATCCTCTTTAAATCGTATGTCCCGGTCTAATATGACCGTAGAGCGTTGCGGGGGCCTTGTTACTCCGCGTCCGTGGCTTATCATCAAGTTACACGCTCCCGCTGGGTAATGCAAAGTGAGTAACGTCTGTGCAGTGCTTGCCTTAAGGCATCCCTGACCAAGCTGTCTAAGTGTTTGCTAGCTGCATTAGAAATAAAAAAAATTATTTGGTGACATTGGTATGAACTGTTGATCCATAGCAGGACACAACATCATTAAGAAAGCAATTTACTTAGGAAGATGATAGAATCAAGAACTTTAAATAATAAGCAATAAAAAAAATAATATATTTTATAAAAAAAGAATAAAATTTACGTAGTTGGTGCAAACCAATTCTCGCAGTTTAATAAATATGCTTATCTTTCCTGAAGCACTGAACTAATCTATAAATAAATTTCCCAGGTTTGGTTTGTCGCTCTACGATCATCTTGTGCACACGAGGGCTAAACAAACCGGGAGCTACGGTTTAACGTGGATTCCGAACTACTACAAACATCCATGGCCCCGACGGGATTCGAACCCTGGGGTACATGGCGCCAGAGCTCTAGCCACTCGGCCTTTAGGCCCCTGTTTATTTTCCAGAGACTAGTTATCCATTAATAGGAATATTTTTTAACTTGTAACAAAAGTTTTTTTTTTTTTACATACTGAAACAATGAAAACCATCAAATTTTATTCATATATTCATACGAAAATTTTAATGAATAATTAGAAATTCAGGTACTTACGTATTAACGGTACCTTGGCGACAGTTGCGCCAATAAAGAGCACACGCGCCAACCGCAGCTACAGATTTGGCGGTTTTTAAGTGCCACCAATCTATTCTATAGGTTTGGTAACCTTAGTAGCTGTTAGATTGGCGACACTTAAAAACCGCCAATCTGTCGCCAAGGTACCGTTCATACGTAAGTACCGAAATTCACACTCCTCTTGCATGTAACCAGGATTTTTTTGACTAATACAATTCTCAATCCAAACTTTTGAAAAAAAAAAAAAGAAATTAAGATGATAAATTATGACTGTTGGAAAAAATAAAAATAAAAATTATTGTTTATTGAAAACTACATAACTTGGGGGACAGAGCCTTAACGATTTCAGCCGTAAGCCAGTCTAATATGACAGTAATGTTAGGTGTAGTGCTGACTACCCTACACCTTAAAAATTAGGTACTTACGTATTAACGATACCTTGGCGACAGTTGCGGCAATAAAGAGCACACGCGTCAACCGCAGCTACAGATTTGGCGGTTTTTATTATTCAGTTTTATATTAGGCTGTTAGATTGGCGACACATAAAAACCGCCAAGTCTGTCGCCAAGGTATCGTTAATACGTAAGTACCAAAAATTATTATTATATACGAAAGCAAATAAAATTCAAAATAAATATTTCAAAATAATATTTGAAGAAGAGGATTCAAAATAAATATTTGAAAGTTATATATTAATATTGAAAGCAATAAAAACCATTAAATTTTATGCATATATTCATACAAAAATTTTTAATTGAATAATTAGAAATTAACACTCCTTTTATATGTGACCAGGACTTTTTTGACTAATACAGTACGTCAACCCAAACTTCTCAAAAATAATAAGATTATAATTTATTACTGCTGAAAAAAAAAAAAAAAATGAAAGAAATTATTGTTTATTAAAAACCACATAACTTGGGGGCATAGCCTTGACGATTTCGCTGAGCAAGCATGCAAAAAAAAGAAAAAAAAATTGTGAGTGTTATGGAGATATTGTGTATACACATGCAAATTAATCTCGCTCTCAAAGCAGCAGCTTTTACTCAACTCGGTTTCGGTTGACCTTAAAAGCTTCACCCTCCCTCCCTTCGGCTCAGACACCTGGGTAGGTTAAAGCGCCACCTGTTCCCGAGCGAAAATCGTTTGGTGGAAGGGTTCAGTGGGTCAGTCTGCAAACGATCTCCAAAGAAAATGATTTCGATTACGTGCGGTGTGATCTTCCTGTCGTTAGCGTGTGCCACCTATGGTGAGTAATTGCTGTTATTTTATGTAATATGCGTGTGTTATTTCATGTTATTGTACATGTTATATATAAGAATTGTGTAAAATATATATTTTTAAATTTGTAGCATTTGTACTAATTTTTAACTCACTTTCATATATTCATTTCACAATTAATATAATGATATTTTAATACAAAAAATAAATTTTTTGATAGCAAAAACATCATTATATGATTTGTGTAAAATATTTTATGCATATTTTATATAGATTTTACACAGTAAATATTTTAATATTTTTATACATCATAAATACATAAATTGCATAAAATATATATTTTTTAAATTTGTAACGTTTGTATTAATTTTTAAATGACAGTGATTTATTCATTCAATTCTTTCTATTAGCTCACACTCTCCCTATATATATCTTGTTCAAATTTTCAATCATTAATAAAATACTTTTTGTTCATCCACTTAAGTTCAAATACATTTTTTTGAACTTGTAGTGGATGACACTGGATGTTAATACAGTTTTTTCAAATATTAATTCAGTCATTAAATTAAATTAATTAATTTTAGTTTTATATGGGAGAAAAAATTTCTTTTATATGAGATATTTAGCAGGATCTAAATTTAGGAATAAATACCGTCAGTGGGGAAGCGTGTAGATCACTGGAAAAAAATTTATTTTTTCATTGTGGGTTTTAGTCTGAGTCAAGGAGGGAACAAAATGGAAAATGAAACATGTGAATAAATTAGTGAGAGAGAGAGAATTTTTTCTAACTTAAATAAATGAATGAAAATTATTTATAAAGGACTTTCTGGAATATAGTAAGAAAAAAGGAGGAACTGACTTAAAAATTTTTTTTACATTACTTGTTTTTGATAGGAAAACATGAGTACAAGAATTGTGTAAAATATTTTATACATATTTTACATTTTTATACATATTATACATTTTTATATATATTTTACACAGTAAATATTTTAATATTTTTGTACATCATTTTTTATTTTATTTTCATCATATTTTATACATCATCAGAACAAAGCCAAGAAAAAAAAAATTGGAATTATTTTTGTCAATTTTGTACCTTTTTATTTAAATTATGATTACCAACTATTAAACAAACAAATTTTTTAAAAATGATACTGTTTTCTTTAAATGCTCAGTTTTTTTATGAGATGTGGAAGATAGAATTGGATGATATCAGATAATTTTTATGCATTTATTTTTATTTTTATTTGAAATTATTATATATTTTAAGTACAGAATTTATTAAAAAAAGATAGAGAAGTTTGAAGTAGATAAGTATTATATCTGATTTTGATGTATCTTCATCTAAGTGAATTAAGTGTGTGTAGCTAAGTTTAGCTAAGTGTATGATGTATGTTCAGCTAATGTTCGTTATTCATAATGGTTTATGCATCGGATAAAATGGTTAAGAACTATATGGAAAAATTAACTTTTTTTTTCTATTTCTCTCAAGCATGTAGACTAAATTTTTCATGATATTTGTAATTATTTTTCTGTAGATTAATTTGAGTACCTAATTCATAAGACTGCGAAAGATAGAATTGGAGACTGTGTTAAGTTTAACGCACTAAATGTAAAATATTATTGTTCTTATGAGAATTACTTCTCATTCATAGTTTGGTATTTTAAATAGAGAATTAAAAATCTTTTCTGATGGTAATTCGCATAATGTTTCCTAGAAAACAAAAATGGATTGTTACCTGCCAATTAATTATGTGAACAAAAAGATTGGGGGTATCAAAGTTCACTAGACGACTTTTTTTTTCTCTTATCGCACTTGGTAGACAGCAACATCTAGTCCATGAATCCGTGTGGTCTCATGGAAGGAAGGAAAGGAGGCAGCTTCTGCTATGATGGAACCCCAGTAGGTAGAAGTTTGACTGGGCTCCATGACACTAAAGAAGGCGGCCCAGCGCCTACCGGGAGGATTTTTAAGGGCATTACCCCGCATTTGTGTATCGCATGGAAGAAAATTCGTGAAACTCCCACCACTTAGTTCAACTGTAGTAGTAGTAGTTTCTTTTTTACTCCTTCTTCAGATATTTCCAGAGGGGCCTGAATGGCCGTGTGTCTAGCGCTCTGGCCCTCGGTGACACAGGTTTCGGGTTCGAGTCCCGGCCGTGCCATGGATGTTTGTAGTGGTTCGGAATCCACTTTAAGCCGTAGATCCCGGTCTCCTATGACTGTAAGAGCGTCACGGAGCAGAAGTCAGACTTCTACCTACGGGTGCTCCATCAGAACAGAAGCTGCACCCATCCTCCCATGAGGGACACGACAACAACAACAACAGATATTTCCAGAATTCTTCTAATATCTTGAGAACGAGAGGCCTGAATGGGTGAGTGTCTAGCTCTCTAACGCTCTGTTCCACAGGTTTCGTGTTCGAGTCCCGGCTGTGCCATGGACGCTTGTAGTGTCCACTTTAAGTCGTAGGCCCGGTCTCATATGAGCGTCACGAAATCCAGTCAGACTTCTCTCACCCCCATAATACCCTACCCAATTTGTACAAGGACAACTCAGCTCTAGGCACAGTGATGTGGTGTGGTGTAGTAGTAGTAGTAGCAGCACTAGTCCGACGAACGAAGCAAGATGCTGAACATCACAAACGATATCGAGCATCCTCAACAATGTCTACAACAAAGCCACCAGTGAATTAATTAAACCTCAACTCTAATGCTCACCAGCGGCGCCCGTTTGCCACTGATCTACGAGTCGGGATTTCGAAGACCTTAAATTTCTTATTACTTGTATAAAACTATAATTATTTAAATTAAAGAAAATAATTATAAATACGATGTTCAAACATTTTTTAACGATTTAATTAAAAGATAACATTTTCTAATATGCCCAGTTGATAGCCTTTGCGTTACACCAGGGGTGGCCAACTCGCGGCCAGCATTAAACATTTTTCCGGCCCGTGAGGTTTATGCCACTTTCATGAAATATATTTATTTCATAGTGGCCAAAGTAGTGAAAACCAATGTATTAAAAAAATGCGTTATGTGTGCCATATGACAAAATTTGTGAAATCTGGCACAAAAAGTTGTTAGCGCTTTTTGTTCAAATAACTGCGAATCGTTTTCTTCAAAATTGAAAGGGACCAAACACAAAACACGCTCAAACATAACGGACGCTAACCTGCAACACCCATTACGATGTGCAAATACCCAAATGGAGATCGATTTGCAAAATCTAGGACAAAGTGTGGAGAAACAAACAAACGCGCTAATAAAATAAATATTTTTTTAATGATTTCTTTTTTTTTTCCTTATATATTTCTTTAAATTGAGCGTTTAGTATCCTTATTATTATATTATCTACGTTTACATGTAAGAACACAAAACTAATAACTCATTATGTTTCAATTTTTCATCCAAAAAAATATCTACAGCGTGTCAAAATCTAATATGGGGATATATAAATTTATATGCGGCCCGCGGAGTTAGGATGCATTTCCAAAATGGCCCGCAAGATCATTGGCTACACCTGTGTTACACTATCATGTTACATCGATATTTCTAACATAAAAGAGCTTTATTTAATTTATCAAGGTGGACCTGAATGCGCGTGGGCTAGCGCTCTGGCGCTCGATACCACAGGTTTTTCGGGTTCAATCCCAGCGGTGCCATGGATGTTGGTATTGGTTCGGAATCCATTTTAAACCGTAGGTCCCGATCTAATATGATCGTAGAGCGTTGCAGGGGCATTGTTACTCCGCGTCCGTGGCTTATCATCAAGCTATACGCACCTCCTGGGTAGTGCAAAATGAGTAACATCGGTGCAGCGCTTGTCTTAAGGCAACCAAAGACAGCTGTTTAAGTGCTTGCCAGCTGCATTAGAACCCCCCAAAAAAAAAAAAAAAAAAAATTTATCAAGGTTGATTTTTTCACTTCTTCTTCACATTCAGTTCTTCTGATGTCTTGAGATGCCACTTATAAAGAACTTGTTTTAAAATTCCAGCTGCGCAATTATCCATAGCAGACACGTTGAAGGACTTGGGTGGTTTGCTTTAAATGGAATAACCCCAATTCCGGTTTTAATTCTTATTTTTTTGCAAAAAAATAGAGCAGTAGATTTAGAGGTATGACGAGTAGTCTTTTTCTGATGAAACTTGACACTGTGAAGATTTTTGATGCATTGATGGGATGCCTTTGGAAATAGTCGTTAAAACATGTTTTTGTTATTAATCCGTGCTAATTTTAAAATTTTTTTTGTTTCCATTGTTCTGTTTTCCTTTTAAAGATTGACAGGTTTAACTTTATTAAGGTTGATAGGTTTAGAATAGAAGTTAACTCACACCTTTGGAGACAAAATCTTTTTAGGGATATTACATCTAGTACTTTCGATATATTTGTATTCAAAATCTGAAGGAACTTGGCTAATAAGCTTGTCTAGTGCATCATATTTGGAATTATTTCGAACTACATTTACCAAACACGTTTTTTTATTTAGCTGAATTTTTACCAACTTTATTCTTTTGCAATGGCACAAAAGCCTCATGTTAGGCCAAGCCAGTCTGCCTACTGACAGATTTCGAGTCAAGATATGTTTTCTTTTACGGGGTTGGGTAGTCAGTCATATCAGATAGGAAACTACGGTTTAAATTGGATTCCGAACCACTACAAATATCCATGGCAAAGCCAGAATTCGCACCCGAAGCCTGTGGCACCGAGCGCCAGAGCACTAGTCACTCGGCCATCAGGTTCTTTACCAATTTTAAAACTTACTATTGTACATTTGATAATATGTACGTATCATGCACTCACAGAGAGTATAAAGTATGAGCACGCACAAAAGTATTTTTTAATATTGCAAAACACAATAAAAGGCTATGAATATAATTCTAATAAAAATAATAGTATTTATCAAATTTTAATGTATTGATATGTTGTTGTTACTAATCCTTCTGGCGCAGGAAACCTACACCAGGTCTAATAGACCCCGTTGCAGGCGACTAGTCCCTGGTTTAGGGTAATATATCGCTTCACTTTAGCGAGGAACCACGAGGGCTGAATAAACCTCAAGACAACGCTCTACAATCATATTAGACAGGGACCTACGGTTAAATGGAGATTCCGAACCACTAATAACATCCATTTCACCACCGGGACTCGAACCTGAAACCTGTGGCATCCAGCTCCAGAGCGCTAGACACTCGGCCATTCAGGCCTATATATATATATATATATATATATATATATATATATATATATATATATATATATATATATATATATATATATTATATATATATATATATATATATTTAAATTTATATATATATATATATATATATATATATATATATATATATATCATAAAAGTTTACGAAAACTGATAACAACACCCAATACTAATTTTGAAATTATCCACGTGTACAGCTAAATCAGGCCCATTATAATATATATATATTCTAATGTGAAATATATAAGAAAATTAAGGAAAAAATTGAATGCTTAAATTATTATTACAATTTATAAAATAAATTTAAAATTTAATATGATAAAATTAATTTTTTTAATATAAAAGTTCAATACGAAAACTGATAACAACACCCAATACTAATTTTGAAATTATCCACGTGTACAGCTAAATATATATACCAAATTAAGCAATCACAAGTGACACCTTTATTAATGAGTCATCACCTGTTACGGGTCAAATTCAAGAATAAAACATAGATAATTGCGAACAAGATTTATAAATATTAGCAGATCAATTACACTTGTAGCAATGTTTTATCAATGAATGAATTACCATAATTTATCAAGATATTTTTTTTTTGTATGCCGCCTTACTTTCCCTTTCAGAGGTTAACTTTCCTTTCTGTGGCCTTCTAAATCAGCGTGACGGAACATGTCGCATTAGAAACACTTAATCCTTTGGTACGATTCCTTTTGGAACCACAATGACTTTCAAGGATAAGAGAAATGAAATTTGGGTGTGGTTCAAATCAATCGAGCTTGTCTTTGACCTTTATTTTATAAAACAAATCCAAGTTGTGTAGGTTTGCAATTGATAACAATTATTTTTATGATTCATGCAGTACTAATTTCCTTTATAATAACAACTGCAGTTTATTTAATGTACTTAGCATTTTAAAATAAACTGTTTTCTGTTTAATTCATTACATGAAAACGAATGTGAAATATAAAATGTTTTTTTATTATCTAGAGCAGGGGTCTCCAAACTACGACCCGCGGCCAAATCCGGCCCGCCAATGTCATCAACTTATTGTTATACATTGCGACAACGAATAGCTTATTGTTGGTGTAATAAGTTGGATAAAAAAACACAGAATGATAATAACTCGATTTTATTGACTTGTTAGGTAAAGCTTAATGACAAGCATAATACACAGAAAATTTAACTTAAGCATAACAGTTAACAAATAATTGAAATGAATCCCACTAACATTGTAAACTAGTGAACATCCCGCGGTTACCCTCGGTAGTTATGTTGGGGTAAAGAGTATCGCATATGCATGTATATCGATGTTTGGAATGTATATATCCTGAATCAAACATATGATTTTTATCCTGAAAATCCCCCAGGAACGGAATAGCCCAGAAATTATAGATAATGGCAGAAAAATTAAAACGGTTTTGGGCCCTTGGTACTTACTGGAGTAAACAGTATGGCCCTAAGGCTGAAAAGTTTGGAGACCCCTGATCTAGAGTGAAGTACAATCAATGTTACATGGTCACCGTGATCATTGGGTCATTTGTTGCATTGGTGAACGAGGTTTACAATACCCTCTGTTTGTTGTTGTTGTTTCTTATCCCACTTGGCTGGCCAAGCCCAGATTGCTCATGATTCAGCTTCTGTTGTGATGGAGCACCCGAGGTAGAAGACCTTTGCTCCATGACGCTCTTACAGTCATAGGAGACCGGGACCTACGGCTTAAAGTGGATTCCGAACCACTACAAACATCCATGGCACCACCGGGATTCGAACCCGAAACCTGTGGCATCGAGCGCCAGAGCGCCAGACACTCGGCCATTCAGGTCCCAAATTTGCCAACGGCACGCGGTGTTCCCAGGTGGTCACCCACCCTAGTACTGACCGCGCCCAATGATGCTTGACTTCGGTGATCTAACGAGAACCGGTATATTCAGCATGGTACGGCCGTTGGCTACAATACCCTCTACATAATGGATTGCCACTATCATATTGTGATAAGACATAGCAGCATGGTATATGTAGTCTTGTATGAGTGTTGTCTTAATGTAATGTTGAATGATTATGGTCTTCATGTAGTATTGAATGATTGTTGTCCCCATGTAATCTGGAATGATTGTTGTGTGCATGTTTCCTTTTCTCAGACTTCTCGAAATAGGTAAAAAGTCACTCAGAGACAAGTCTGAGCTCATCGAACACTTCCCATTGAAATTATGCACGAAGTTGTTTGGTTGTAACAGAATTTTGTGGTCGTACGCTGTCATCGATTAAAGCAATTCTAGACATAAATGCAGCTTATTTCCCGATGAATTTTGGCTTTGTTACTGTCTTCTGCCTGTAGAAAACGAATGACGCTGTGAGAATGGCACTTGGCGACCGAATCAAACATTGCGGGCATGCTAAAGGACCAACTAGTGGTTTAAACTTGCCAATGACAGATTTTCTATTGAAGGAACTGTTCAGTAGTACAGAGCTGGGATCCGAGTTGAATATCACGACTGGTCACTTAGCAGCGCTGTCGGAGGTTGTAAAAATTATGTCGTTCATAAATTAATCGTCACTCAATTCATGTTCAGTAGTAGTTATCACAGTTGAAAAGCCAATTTCAATTCTCATTTGATTCCTACACAGAGTGAGCATTGTTGTAACTGTTTTGGTAAACGATAACCGACAGAATTGGAGGAAAAATAATGTTGCATCTCTTCTTGCCGTGCTGTAAGAATATTTCGGATTGTGTCTCGCTGAACTTGAGACATTATTAATGAAAAGACTTCTAAAGTGTTATTCCCTCTTTCTTTTGAAGGGAATAACCATAAATGCAGATTCATTTTAACATCGGAGGTATTACATTAACATCGGAGGCATTACATTACACTCACATTTTACCATCACAATTTTGAACAAACATACCCAAGGATAGCATAGCTGCACTTCTCTCTTTCCTCTGTAATCCTAATAAAAGAACATCACAGCGCTACAAAGTTATGAAAGGTATCTGTTTAGCAATTCAACACTGCATGGTCAATTTTAAATTACTTAAGAAACATAACGCTTTATCCACTAGCCCATAGGCACCTTATATAGAATAATAAATAAATAAATTTCGTCATATTTCATTTTTCTGCCCAATTTAAAGTAAAATTGGCGAAATACTAGAGAGTTTTTGCATACCGTACGTTGGTTACCGTAGGACGTCTGTTAGCTTTTTCTCCCTAGCGCACATGCTCATAGGAAACATAATTTCGTATGAGCATGCGCGCTAGGGAGAAAAACTAACGGACGTCCTACGGTAACTAACGTACGCTACGCAAAAACTCTCTACTATCAAGCAAAAGCATTTCTCATAAAGATTGTTCGATAAGCAGCGCTAAATAAAATTAATTATAAGACTATTAACTCCTTTAAAATAAAACATCTATCTTTAAAAATAAACATACAAAGGGCTGTAAATTTTGGACGAAAATTGCTATGAGATCCTCCGGTGATGCATTCCTGTGAGTTAAGCTGGTTTGGTTTGGTTTGTCGCTCTACGGTCATTTTGTGTACACTTTGGGCTAGTTAGACCGGTGACCTAGTTTAAAGTGGATTCCGAACCCCTAAAAAACATCCATGCCACCTCCAGGATTTGAACCTGAAGCGCGTGGTACCAAATGCCAGAGAGCTAGCTAATTAGTCATCAAGCCGTTGAGATTTAAGCAGGATCGAAGGAAGAAATTTAGCGGATTGAATTACGGCGATCATGGAGGCCAAGCATATTTACTCCATATCCATTGCTCCTCTGAAGTTACAGTCTGTTTTTTGCGATTTTCACTGACTAAACTAGGCATGTGACACCACACACCATTTCATTTTTTTGCCCCTTTTAACGTCTACTGTCACTACACTAACTGAATACCCTGTGTGAAATTCACAAAAAGGAAATATATGACTAGAAATTTCAGGATTCTCCTATTCAAAGAGTTATTATATTCTACATTTAGCGATAAACCGTTATGAAGTGACAAAAGATTTGTTAAAGTTCGTTTTTCATTTTTCGATTTTATTGCTTTTGTAAATGCTTGCTAAAAGCAAACCTCCATGTTTAATTCATTATCCTTCCTATATGGAATAATAATATGTTTTTTTATTAATATTTTGGTACGCTCAACTGAAGAACGGGAACGAATTCAGATGACTGACAGCCGTGGAATTAAATTGCTATATTAGATTCCGGGCTGTCAGACGGCCAACCCAGTTAGAGAAATGTTCAGCCGACAATTAAATCAATGCACCGAGAAAAAGGTTGGACGAAAAAATGGATCACGGCGTTTTCTTTTGCATAAACCATATTTTTCTGGCGACAGTTGTCTACTGTAAAAGCTCAATAACAAAAGATATTTAGATAAAATAAGGAATTGAACAATTTTATTTAAGATATTTGTTGAAAATAGGATTGATCTTGATTTAAAAATTGTAACGTCTATGGTTTTTTAAATTTATATTTATTAGTGTAGAAGTGTTTTTTTACTATAAATAATAGAGAGTTTTTGCATACCGTACGTTAGTTACCGTAGGACGTCCGTTAGCTTTTTCTCCCTAGCGCGCATGCTCACAGGAAACTGAGCATGCTCGCCAGGGAGAAAAAGGCTAACGGACGTCCTACGGTAACTAACGTACGGTATGCAAAAACTCTCTAATATCCCGAAAGGGCCTGATGGCCCGTGTGGCTAGCTCTTGGTATCACAGGTTTCAGGTTCGAATCCCGGCGGTGCCATGGATGCTTGTAGTGATTCGGAATTCATTTTAAGCCGTAAGTCCCAGTTTAACAGAATCGTAGAGCGTTGCGGGGTGCTGTTACTCCGCGTGCGTAATCTTCAAGCTACACGCACTTCCTGGGTAGTGCTAAGTGAGTAACGTCTGTGCAGCGCTTGCCTTAAGGCATCGAAGACAATTGCCTAAGTGTTTGCCAACTGCATTAGAAAAAAAATGTTTATTTTAATTTATACTTATTAACATAGAACATGTTTTTTACTATAAATAATATTCCGAAATCTGATATTCAGGGTGATTATAATTAAAGTTCCACTTTCAAAATGCTGTAAAAAAAAAATCACTCGTCATTATGAGTCCAAATTTGAACTGATTATACTTGAAGAAGGGGGAAACGGTATGGCATCAAAAAAGAGTTCCACCGATTTTTCCCATTCAATTTGGTATGAACTTGCCATGGATGATGGGCTTTCCACTAACAGTGTAACAGCTGTTGAATGACTTGGAAGTCATTTTTCCGTCAATAAGCTGAAGCAATCAAGCAAATTGAGTATTACAGTTGGTTTAATGTGCAACTCATGCCAAATACGTTATCATTTCGATTCAAAATATCACTGCTTACAGCGCGTCTATTAATACACTTTGGAACTTTTTTTGATGCCGTAGCTTTTCCCCCTTCTTCAAGTATCTTCAGTTCAAATTAAAACTCATTGTGACGAGTGGTTCATTCTTTTTTACAGCAGTTTTGAAAGAGAGACTTTAATTATAATCACCCTGTGTAATCGTTAATATTTATTACCGATAATATTTCTATTTACAAATATCAAAAATTATTTCGCAAGTATTAAAGCAAGTCTTTGGCTTTGATCTTGAAAACCCTTTCTCAAAAAACAGTCGTAAACAATAATTTTTTTGGTTTCAATTGATCTACTAGCCTACTTCTTTTAAAACAACTGAACCGAAAGCACAACATATTTCAAGTTCATTGAAACTTTTATTGCCTACATTTTAAAGGACGCAAATCTCGCAACGTGCAGAAAAAGAAAAAAAAAAAATACATCAAAGATTCAAACCGACCCAATATAAACACAATATGTCTCCTTTTTATCTTGTTTAAATCTGTTTAAAAGGATTAGCTAAATTTGTCACGTTTTTTCCTCATTTATCAATGAATTTTATTTTAAAAGTTTGAATCCTACATGTATGTGCTTTTCATATTTATCCATATTTAATGTAGTAGCTTTACAACCGACCATCTTGTCTAGAGGTCTGGCGCTCGGTACCATAGGTTTCGGGTTCGAGTCCCGGCGGTGCCATGGATGTTTGTAGTGGTTCGGAAACCAATTTAAGTCGTAGGTCCCAGTCTAACAGGATCATAGAGCGTTACGGGTATATTGTTACTCCGCGTCTGTAGCTTACCTTCAAGCTATACGCACCTCCTGGGTAGTGCTAAGTGAATAACGCCGGTGAAGCGCTTGCCTTAAGGCATCAAAAGACAATTGTCTAAGTGTTTGCCAGCAGCATAAGAAAAAAAAAACTATCTCTGTACTACTACACCACACCACATCATTAGAGCTGAGTTGCCCCTTTACAGTTTGGAAATGATGTGGGTGAGAGAAGTCTGACTGGGTTCTGTGACTCTCTTACAGTTTAATTGGGCTGTGTTCACACTCTACGGTCATATGAGGAGCGACCTACGGTTTAAAGTGGATTCCGAACCACTTCAAACATCCATGTCACCGCCGGGATTCGAACCCGAAACCTGTGGCACCGAGTGCCAGAGCTTTAGCCACTTGACCATCAGGCCCCACCATCTCTATACTGACTCTCCGCTGTTTTAAATATATATAATTCTTATTAAACCCGTACGTTTCACGGGACCGACTCGTGGCTCAGTGAGCGACCTGATGGCCAATTGGCTAGCATTCTGTCTTTTGTATCACAGGCTACAGTTCGAATCCTGGTGGTGGCATGGGGTTTTTGAGTGGCTCGAAATACTCTTTAAGCCGTAGATTCCGATCTAGTTAGCCAAGTTTTCCAACGTTACTTTCATTCATGCTCTGAATGGTATTAATAGGAAAATAATTAAAAAAAATATGTGTTGTTGTTTCTTATCCCACTTAGTCGACAGCAACATCCAGACCAAGTCCATGAACCTGTGTCTTAAAACGACGACTCATGATTAAGGGTTAAAAATTTCGGCTTCTTTTTGTCCTTCACCTTGTGGCACAAAGATATGGGGCACCCAAAGGGAGTTGTGGGACTTTACCCCATCCGGTTTTGCCATTGGGTACCCATTTTAGTCGTCTTTTATAAAATGCATGGGCTTCAAAGGGCTATTCTAACAAGGACCCATACGGGGAAAAAATATGTGTATTATATGGATCCAATATCCTAAAATATATGAATCCATCTCATTTTCTCACTTGGCTTTACACTTCCTTGTCACTCAAGAAAGTAGGGAAAAGGGTCATTTTTAATTTCAAAGAAATTCCGAGAATTTTACCCACAGCATAAAAATTAACGCCAAAACTTTCTTAAACTGATGTACTAGATGCATTTAAATTAAACAGAAAACCTAATATATTGATTGACATTTGAAATTTTAAAAATTCAAATGTCAATCGAATTCGAATGCTTTCATTTTTATAGATTAAAAATGATTTATTAGAGTAGATGTATTAGTAGATTATAAACATTATCTATTCAATAAACTACTTCTTACTTCGGATTTACATAGATTTACATATTTGGATTTACATATTTATGTATTATTTAGATTGCATGCATCAGTGATTATTTTACTTTTACAATTAAAACAGACGTATCGTTTCCCACTTATTGTTTGATATATGAAAGATTCATTATATTTGTAGATCTACATTGTTTTAATAAGAGTGCTTAATTTAAATGCGAAAAAGCTTAAAATCGAACAATTAACCGATAATTATTGATCATATATTACTATTAAAATACTTCAGAATATACTGATTAAAAATATATCAGCATTTATTAATTAAGGATCTTCAAAATATATCTTAATGTGAATGTTAAATACTAAATATGCACTTCTCAAAACTTCTGTACACGAAATTGATAAAGTCGGCCTTCAGGTCCCTTGTCTAGTATGGCAGAAGGGTGTTGGCGTAGGACTGACAACCCTACCTCGTAAAAAGAAAAACATCTCTCTCGAAATCTGCCAATAGGTAGGTGGCCTTGGCCTACCATGGGGCTATTGCGTCACTGATGATGATGTGCACTTAGACAGTTGTCTTGGATGCCTTAAGGCAAGCGCTCCACAGACGTCACTTACTTAGCACTGTCCATGAGGTGCGTGTAGCTTGAAGATAAGCTACGGACGCAGAGTAACATTACCCCCGCAACACTCTACGATCATATGAGATTGGGACCTACGGTTTAAAGTGGATCCCGAACTCCTACAAATATCCATGGCCTCTCCAGGACTCAAACCCGAAACTAAAGATACATTCGGTCACCAGGCCCCTATATTATAGAAAATGTAGAATATTACATATATCATCTACCACATGCATGGTTTGTTTTCAAATTTCCATTTATCATTGATATTAATTCTTACAATGCCAAAAAGAATAAAAAAAAATTTTAAAAGTTACAAATCCCTATTGATTAATAGTTTCGTTTTGTTTGTCGCTCTAAGATCATTTTAATAAGCTAATTAGACCTACTGTTTAACTTGATTCCCAACCCCTCACAGACATCCATGTCACTGCCAGGATTCGAACTTGAAGCCTGTGTTACCAAAGGCCAGAGCGCTAGCCAATTACCCATCAGGCCAATGATTAATAGTAAAGCAGTTTCAGAAAATATATTTTCTTCTCAAACTTCATTATTAAATCTTGCCCTTTTTAACCATTTTTGAAAATGTCACTTTTTTTATTGACTCTAAAATTGTTTTTAACCCTTTTCGAAACTCTATTCCAAAAGGACTTGTTTTAGGTCGTTAACTTTCATTTTTTTATGTTTTCAGAATGACAATAATTACTTCAGTGCAATCAAGCATTAAAGGTCGGTCCACTTCGTTATCGTATTATCGTTTAGTAGTCTTATCACTTGGGTGGCTTAGTTGATTCTTTGAATTTCCGTATACCCATTGCCACAGACTAATTGGTTGGAATGTCGATGGTAGTTAGGTCATGGTTCTTCGAAGGAAAACAAATACAAGTTCGAGTCTGTGAGAATCACTTAGAACGACTTATTGCCATTTAATTTGGCAACATGTTTCACTTATTTGGTAGTTGTAACATTTGTTTACTCACGAGAAGAGTTTTGGCACTTCATTCCCAGGAGAGAGGAATGTATGTTATTTGACAAGTATGAAGTAACAACCCATCGCTCAAATTTGACAGCAGACAAACAGTATTGTGGTTAGTTAGATTACATTATATAGTTTTATATACAATTATATAGTTTTGTACTAATGAGAACAACCCGTTACTCAAATTTGATAGCAGATATTTGGTATCATGTATGAGACTCATAAAATTAGCGAATATCTGTGCGGCCTTCTCAGGTCGAAATAACTATAGATTGAATACGGACTACATCATGAAATGTTCCATCGTGATGGGTGATGGACCACGAGCTGAGAAATGTCTACTCCAATGAGAGGTAAGGGAAGCTGATCTCCCCCTCTCGACGGATTGACTTAAAGTTTGTATTGGTGAAGAGAGAGAGAGTTCTGCGACGAGTTGACCAGAAGTGTAGTTTTTCTTTTTCTCTGAAGTGAATACATAGGCTGAATTTTCCGCCTGTTTTTCAAAGTGAGCCTCTTGTGGTTTCGTTTATCACGCCGTGTGACAATTATGGTTTGCCGCAGACTAAACAATTAGATTCGACGTAGACTCGAGAATTCTGAAAAATCTCCGACCTTGGAGTGAACAGTACTTGTGATTTAATCGCGCACTCAAATCAAATCAATTTTTCAAGTTATCAAATTTTATTTTTAATTTTACATTTTTTTTGTATAATAATCCAGAATTCATCATTTATATATATATATATATATATATATCTTTCTATATATATATATCTATCTATCTCTCTATATATATACACTATCTGGAAGAAAGTGACGGGACACCCCTCGAAAAGTGGAAAAGTCGACAATACATCTGACACATGCGCAATAATAGGTATCACGTGTCAGCCATGTCCTATAAATACTCTGTGGAGTCGACTAGAGTTGTTTTTTTTGTCAAGATGCCGTTGTCTGAGTTCTGAGAAAGGTGTGTTGGTTGGATTGCATCTTGCCAAGGTGTCAATTAGGGAGATATCCCGTCTCCGTAACTGCTCAAAATCAACTATAGCACGTGTTGTGTGTCGCTACAAGACTGAGGGACACTGTCAGAACAAACCCCGAAGTGGACGACCTACAGTTCCCACCAGCAGGGACCGGCGGGTGCTCGGCAGGGAGATTCGAAGTAACCGTCAAACATCCATGGATAACAACGCTAATGAGTTATGACAAGCCACATGTGTGGCCGTTTGACCAAGACTCTTCGTATCGAGGCCCATTTCCAGTTACACTGGACGTTCGGCGGCCCATAAGCCTTTGATTACGAAAACCAACAAGAAAGCGCGCTTCGATGGAAAAAAAGACCACCGTACTTGGACTCTGGATGACTGGAAACGCAGCTTTTGGAGTGCGTCGCGTCCTTTTATCACGATTTACCCTTTTCCGTTCCGATGGACGTGTTTGGGTATGGCGTTTACCAGGAGAACGCCTTTTGCCCGAGTGTGTCGTCCCAACTGTAAAGTTTGGTGGAGGAGGATTGATGGTATGGGCCTGTTTCTCCTGAAATGGGGCTGGCCTACTGGGGAAGGTTGATGGTGCGATGAATGCCGATAGATACTGTGATATTCTCTACAATCATGTCCTTCCTACCTTGTTGGCAACGTACGGTATGGATGATTGCTGATATCAAGACGACAACGCAACATGCCATGTTGCAAGGAGGACTCTTGATTGGTATGTGAACAACAACGTTAAACGCATGGAGTGGCCGGCGCAGAGCCCTGATCTTAACCCAATTGAACATCTCTGGGATGAATTAGACCGTCGGTTGAGGGCCTGCACCCCACTCCCCAAAAGGAAGCCTGAACTATGGAACTTCCTGTTAAACATTTGAAGGAAATTCCTCTTGCCACTATGGCTAATTTAGTGGAAAGCCTACCCAGAATTTCATACTGCAGCTGTGATCGCAGCCAAAGGAGGCCCTACCTCCTATATATATATATATACATAATATTTATATATGGCATGACCCATATATCTATATATACATATACATTAGATATATATATATATATATATATATATATATATATATCTATATATCTATCCCGTCGTACGGTATATCATATATATATAAAACCTCTTCACATAAATATACATATACAATAGAAATGAAAGCTCTATATATATATGCGCATTTATACCTGTTCTATATATCTATATGTATCTGAAAATTTGCATATTGCTATCCCATGACTTTATATATAGATATAGATATATATAGATATATATATATATAAATGATAATTCTGGATTATTATATATATATCTATCGATATAGATATCGATATATAGATATAGATATATATAGATATATATATATATCTATATATATAGATATATATATATATATATCTATATATAGATATATGTATATATATATATGTATATATATATATATATATCTATATCGATATCTATATCTATATAGATATAGATATAGATATATATATTAGTGTTTTTTTTATTGTAAATAAAAATTATAGTGTTCCCATGAAACCTAAAGGTGGCCCTCTTCTTGAAACCGTTATAGATCTAATGTGGGCGGAGGCGTTACACTGTCAAAACAAAGCTGGATGTTTTCTTTACGGTAACAAATAACGTAAGATAAAGGCTTTAAGAAACATATTGTTCCTAAAACGATTCCAAAAAGACACTTTTCTTTCTTGGTGTTGAAGCATATTCTCTCTGCTGTGAATTGTTAAAATTCTGACAAATCTGTTATGTATGATGCTGGTTACTTTGTATTGACTAGCATTTTGTGACAGTTCTTCCTCCTACACATTGACAAGAGCGTCCCTCTTTGGCGTTCAGGCGAAATGACCAGTAGGCCTCAGAATCTCACTCGAGAGGAAATAAAACACAGCCACTCGAATCTATTGAGAAATGTTTAGTTTACGGTCGTTCACCGCAAGAGAAAATATATTTAGCGCAACCTTGTGTATTAGTTAGCCTACAGCATCTCATCCGGAGAGAAAGTAAATTTCGCGCATCCTGCAAATAATTGGGTACCGGAGTTTTGCTTAGAAGTGGAATCCTTCCGCTAATCTATAAGTCTGTGGGGGCCTGATGACCGAATAGCTAGCGCTCTGGCTCTTGGTACCATAGGTTTCGGGTTCAAATCCATGGATGTTTGTAGTGGTTCGGAATCCACTTCAAACCGTAGGTCCCGGTCCTAATAGGATCGTAGAGCGTTGCGGGGGCATTGTTACTCCGCGTCCGGGGCTTATCTTCAAGTGACACGCGCCTCCTGGGTAGTGCAAAGTGAGTAACGTCTGTGCAGCGCTTGCCTTAAGGCATCCAAGACCAAGCTGTCTAAGTGTTTGCCAGCTGCATTAGAACAAAAAAAAATCCATAAGTCTGTAAATGTGTTAAAAATTGTGGGTGTCTAATTGCATGTGTGTGATGTTTGTGCGTGTGTTTGTGTTTGTCTAAATAAATCTGTGAGTTTTTCAACCTGTGCCTCAACCCAACACTCCCGGTTACAGTCGGGTTGCCCAACCTGCACAGTACAATTTGACATTTGTGAGCATCGTATACTTTTGAGCTATGGGTCGTTTGCTTATAATCAAAATATCTATTGCTGCTTGATCAAATAAAAATATTTTCCACCTTTGAATTCATCGTATATGGTTCAGGGCCTTAAGATGTGATGATATCACATCTTATATCATCAGACACAATATCATGGTTTTTTTCAATTTTTTTTATTTTAAATTCAATATCTATATATTTTTCTTTAATGAAAACTTATTTAACACATATAGTTGGCACTCATGAAGCGTCAGCTTTCAAAATACCCATTTATAGTTATAAGCCCTAAAATTTTCAAATGGATGACAAAAATGAGAGAACGGAAAAAAAGAATTAAATATCATTGCCTACGGTATTATAATTAGAATTTTCCCACCTGCCAATCTCAAGGATTTGGTCAGGGTTACTAGTGCAAATGCCATTGAAAAAAAGAATGAATAAATTGAATAATAAGGCCAAGGTCAAGATTCTTAGCCGTAATGGAATTTTCACAAAATGTTATTTTTCTGTTGAATAAAGTCTGTATAAGTTATACAACACATTTAATACTAAAACAAAACTGAATTACAATCAAATTTGAAATTTATTTTGTGTTTTCTTTAATAAATCCAAATAGCTGTCTATAAAAGATTTAATGAACAAAGTTACAAAAATTACAAAACAGTACAATAAACACAAAAATTGCATCAGAAATATAAACATTTACTATGACTTTGCAGGGACCTGAATGGCCGAGTGGCTAGCGCTCTGACGCTCGGTACCGCAGGTTTCGGGTTCGAGTCCCGGCGGTGCCATGGGTGTTTGTAGTGGTTCGGAATCCACTTTAAACCGTAGGTACCGGTACTAATAGGATCGTAGAGCTTTGCGGGGGCATTGTTACTCTGCGTCCGTGTCTTATCTTCAAGTGACGCCCCCTGGGTAATGCAAAGTGAGTAACGTCTGTGCAGAGCTTGCCTTAAGGCATCCAAGACCAAGCTGTCTAAGTGTTTGCCAGCTGCATTAGAAAGGGAAAAAAAAATATGACTTTTCATTTCCTGACAAACGTCGTTTTTTTTACATACCGGTAACTAATTCGCTAGCACTATGCGGCCTGGTGGCCAAGTGGATAGCGCTCTGGCTATCCGTACTACAGGTTCGAATCATGGCGGTGGCATGCGTGTTTTTTGTGGGTTCGGAATCCACGATAAACTGTAAGTCCCTATCTAATTAGCCTAGAACTAAAAACCGTGTGAAAAAATGACCACAAATCCACAAGCCAAACCTGGTACTACAGTCCATATTGAACCATAGCTCTCTGCCTATTGGCACGGCCCGTTAGTCAAGTGGGTAGCGCTCCGGCCTTTGGTATCACAGGCTTCAGGTCCGAATCCTGGCGTTGGCATGGATGTTTGTTAGGGGTTTGGAATCCACTTTAAATAGTAGGACCCTGTCTGTTTAGCCCTCGTGTGCGCAAGATGACAGTAGAACGATAAACTAAACTGAACTGCCTATTGGCAGATTTCGATACAGGAGATGCTTTCTTTTTACGAAGTAATGTTACCTGTCCCAGGCCCAACACCCTACAGTCAATTTTAGACAAAAAGGATTTTGAATTATTTTTTATTCCGTTCTATTTTTTTAATTATTCCCTAATCATCATCATTATTATTATCATAGGCGCAACAATCCATGGTGGGCCAAGGCCGTCTGCCTACTGGTAGATTTCGACATAGGAGGTTTTATTTTTACAGGTTACGGTTGTCATCGCTACACCCCATGCCCTACTCATATTAGACCGGAACCTACTGTTTAAAGTTGATTCCGAACCGCTACAAACATGGATGGGGCTGCGTGTACTCGAACCCAAAATCTGTGTCATCGTGTGTCAGAGAGCTATTCAATCGGCTATCAGGCATTTTTTAATACTAGTAGTCCTGGTATAATGCTCGACTCTATAGTTATGTCTTAATATTTAACCTCCAAACTTTTATAACAATCGATATCTGATAGCTATTAAGAAAAATGTGTGATCAATTTTCGGTTTTGTTAAGATTACATTTTGTAAAAAAATTGTTAAATAATGTAGTCTTGATAATCTGAAAATATCAGCATAATGCGTCCATAATATCAAGACTAAATTATTTTATGACTTACATATAAAAGAATTTTATTGATGTTGCTGCCTATGGCTTTATCGGAACTCAATCCGCACAAATTTGGCCACTTACCCTAAAAACAAATAAATCAATCAAACTTACAATGCGAAAAAAAAACAAAAAAAAACAGAAATTAGAACAAAAATTATTGAAAAAATGACCAAAAGGCCTTAAAAACAATTAAAAACAAGTTAAATATTCTAAGGATTAAAATTTAAAAGGCTAAAAGCACTCTAATAGAAGTTCGTGCGATCAGAACATGTTTTCTTTGGCCCTCCAGTGAAGGGTACACAAATCACCATTCTGTTGTAAGTTAGAAGTCCAGTCCCGAGCATGCAAGTAGATGAGCCTCATTCATTTTCTGTGCCTTACATAAAACACATATATTAGAGTTCGTAATCCTTATTTTGGGTAGATGTTCGACCAGGCAGTTGTGTCCAATTCTTAATTCATAATTCGCAACAGCCGCTTTGCGAGTTTTACCACTCCATATTTTTCAGTCATTCTCTACTAATTCCTAGATTTCTTACAGGCTCCAGGTTTGAATCCTGGCGGTGTCCTGGATATTTGTGAGTGGTTTGGAATCCACTTTAAACTATAAGTCCCGGTATGTTTAGCCCTCGTGTGCACAAAATGACCGTAGAGCGACAAACCAAATCAAACCTAGATTTGTCCTACGGCCCGATGGCTAATTGGCTAGCTTTCGGCCTTTGGTAAAACAAATTTCAGATTCGAAACCTGGCGGTGGAATGGATTCTTGTCAATGATTCTAAATCCACATTAAGCTGTAGGCCTCGGTCTAATTAGCCTGAAGTATGAAAAAAATGACCGTAGAAAGACAAAACCAAACTCAGCCTTCTCCTTTGGGGTTAGATAGTAATTCACTAATGTATGATGACTTAATTTTGTCCCTTATCGTTCTCCTAAAAGAGTCAAGAGTGATATGACACTGTCTAAAAACTTCTGTTCCTTTTTTTGCCATAAATCTGTCGTTTCGTTTCAATCAATTCCAACATATATATAAAAGTACTGAAATTTAAAATGCCTAACAATGGAAACATTAATGATGAATTATTTAATGAAAAAAGATTTAATCATTCTTTTAAATTAAAATGCATTGCGGAAAAAAAAAAAAAAAAAGGCTCAGCCAATAAAAACAAAATCCATTTTTCCAAAATCTTCTTTGGCTATGAAGTAAATTAGAACAGAAATTTTTTTTTATTAGCTGCTTGAAATCAATGACATTTCCGCTCTGTTGGTCATAAGGTATTTTTTATTAATTTGGTCATAAAATGAATTAAAGCAATCTACCGTAAAATTATTTTGATTTATAAGCTTTTAATATTTCTGTAGTCTTATAAGGGACCTACTTAAAGATAGTGTTTGAAAAAACGCTAAAAATTTAATCTTTAAAAGACAAAAGAGTAAATTTTGAGTGTAAAAAAAAGGATGGGAGTGTTGATAACAAAGTGATAGTACTATAGAAGTCATTGTTAAACAAATGGAACGATTGCAATGATCTTTTTTAAAAAGATTTATTCAAAATTTGTTTCTGTATTTATTAAAACACAGTTTATTTTATCATGCTTGTAAAAATTCAAATTGTACTTTCATCTTCTTCTTCAATGACGCAACAGCCCCATGTCTGTCTAAGGTTGTCTGCCTACTGAAAGATCCCGAACCATGAGATGGTTGCCTTTTACTGGGTAGGGTTGTTAGTCCTACGTCCAACAGTCATATTAGAGCGGAATCTATGGTTCAAAGTGGATACCGAACTACTACAAACATTCATCGTACCGAAGGGAGTTCACATTGTACCTTTTTCTACAGTCGCGCAACAGCCCCTTGGTCTGCCAAGCCTGCCTGTTAACTGGCAAATTCCGAAACATGAGATGTTTTCATTTTAGAGGTAGGGTTATCAGTCCTACTCCCAAAAATCATATTAGACCTGGATCTACTGTTTAGGGTGAATTCCGAATCACTACAAACACCCATGGTACCACAGGGACTTGAACCCGAAACCTATACTACAGAGCGCTAGTCACTCGGTCATTAGGCTCATCAAATTGTACCTACAATTACAAAAAACAAAAAAAAAACTGAAATTTTCTAAGCATCTTGTGCAGACATTGTTTTCATCTATTGTTTCGACTATAATTAATTTATTGTGTCTAATCCTCAGTGTCCTGCAGTGCGGGACGGACATCCCGTGAGTAATCTACTCATGGATGGAGGGAAAGGAGGAGCTCATGTTGTGATGGAGCACTCGTAGGTAGAAATCTGACTTTGTTCAGTGTCGTTGAAGAAGGGGGCAGTCCTTCCGGGGGACTTTTAAGGGGAACTACCCGCAAGCGTATCATCTTTTAGAAAACCCGGAAAAATCCCATTAGATAATTCGACTAACAAGGAAAGAGGCTAAATATTACAAAAACTATAGAATCTTCTCGTTATTTGAAACAGTGCCACCAGTCACCAACAAAGCCCCCAGCGGATTAAAATCTTAGCCCTAATGCTCCCGGGCGCTCGGTGCTACAGATTTCGGGTTCGAGTCCCGGCGGTGCCATGGATGTTTGTAGTGGTTCGGAGTCCACTTTAAGCCGTAGGTCCCGGTCTTATATGACTGTAGAGAGTCACGGAACCCAATCAGACTTCTCACCCACATCGTTACCAAACTGTATAGGGGAAACTCAACTCTATGCACAGTGATGTGGTATGGTGTAGTAGTAGCCCTAATGCTCATCAGCGGCGCACGTCGCCACTGAGCCACGAATAGGGCATTGTAATTAATGAAGAATATATTAAATTGCAGCACCTTATAATACATTTACGTCAAATATATATACGTTGAGTTTTATCTAATTAAAATTGTTCTGAAAAAAGAAAACAACATATTACGCTATTTACTACAAAAATCCTAAACAATAGCAACAAAACTTATTTTCATCAGTCAGTATTATTTTTATATGTAATAACATTACTTTGGGAATTTTGTATGATCAGAATGTTCAAGTATTACATGGAAATGGAGGCCACCAAAATGTTATAAAAGGCAAATTCTATACTAAAAAATGAAAATTTCTAACTTGTTACGATAAAAATTACGTAAGTCAAACTCACTTTATTTATTAAAAATTTAAGTCAGAAATTATGTGAAGCATGTCTTGAATATAATAAATAAAAATAATTTCAAATTTCTAATGTTACTCAACGTTATTATATGCATACAGTTTTTTTTCACGTATTTATTGTTTCTAACAATTTTTGGCTCTTTGAGCTCATGAAAATGGATGCCTCCAATTATTTATTTGGATAATGTTGTCAATTATTTATTTGGATAATGTTGTCAATTATTTATTTGGATAATGTTGCCAATTATTTATTTGGATAATGTTGCCAATTATTTATTTGGATAATGTTGCCAATTATTTATTTGGATAATGTTGCCAATTATTTATTTGGATAATGTTGCCAATTATTTATTTGGATAATGTTGTCAATTATTTATTTGGATAATGTTGCCAATTATTTATTTGGATAATGTTGCCAATTATTCATTTGGATAATGTTGCCAATTATTTATTTGGATAATGTTGTCAATTATTTATTTGGATAATGTTGTCAATTATTTATTTGGATAAATTAAAAAAAAATATACAAATAAGTTAGTGATTTAATAATCCTTTATTAAAACAGTGTCAAAGATAAATGAATTTTCGTAAGGAAATCAAGCAAAAATTAGCAAAAAGTTAGTTTTCATTATCAAATCATGAGAAGCTGGTTTAGTGCGATAAGTTTTAAAAAGATTTAAACTATTAAATATATAAAACACAATTCAAGTTGCGCATATTAATTTCGTACTATATTTTTGTAGCTTTAAATGTTTCTATTTGGGCCTGAATGGCCGAGTGGCTAGCGCTCTGGTAGCACAGGTTTCGTGTTCGAGTCCCGGCGGGGCCATGGTTGTTTGTAGTGGTTCGGAATCCAGTTTAAACTGTAGGTCCCGCTATAATAGGATCGTAGAGCGTTGCGGGGGCATTGCTACTCCGCGTCCGTGGCTTATCTTCAAGTTACACGCGCCCCCTGGGTAATGCAAAGTGAGTACGTCTGTGCAGCGCTTGCCTTAAGGCATCCAAGACCAAGCTGTCTAAGAGTTTGCCAGCTGCAATAGAAAGAAAAAATGTTTCAATTTCAGTACTGCAGTACCAACACATTCACGCATATATATATGAAAACAGGAACTTTAGAATATAGAAATGGAAAATACAGCAATCAAATTATTATTTTTCTAACTAAGAGTTAATATTAAAATGATGTCACTGACTAATGATGTTACATTTCAGTTACGACATTGTGAAAACTCTCACCACCTGAGAACTAATATTGGTTAATAAAGGCGCGGCCAATAAATTTTGGTGAAGTGTTGCCTACTGGTTGACCTACTTACCTCAACCTCACCTTTTACAATTCTGTTTTTAGGTGCAATTAAACATTAATAACCTCAGGCGAAAAGTACGGAAAACTAATTAACTTTAATGCCACTTTGAGAAAAGATAAAACAGAAAAAAATACTATAAATGTTCGATTAAGTTTGTAGTAACTATTCTTGGCCGCCTTTGAAAAAAGGTTTCAGAAAAATGTACGAACAAAAAAATTTCTTTCTCTGAATATCTATCTACATATGTATATATATATATATATATACTCGTATATATGTATGTATGTATGTATGTATATCTGAAAGGTTTTATATAAAAAGAATTTAGTTATATATATAACTAAATTCTTCTTATATAAAACCCTTATTAGACCTGTTTTGGTCTATGGCTCTGAAACTTAAACTTTGGCAAGATCTGATGAGGCCCATTTGGGTATAAATGAACGGAAGATTTTAAGGGCTATTCTTGGAGGCGTTAGTGAAAGTGATTGTTGGAGAAGACGGTACAACGTAGAAATTTACAAATGCTATAAAGACTCGAATATTATAAAATTGATGATCGATTGAAATTGAACTGGGATGCTCTTGTATTTATAATGAATGATTTAAACACTGTAAAAAGGCTTGTTTTGGCAAAGCCACAGGGACAAAGAGGAAGAGGACGACCCAAGTTGCGATGGATAGACGCAGTTGAAAAATATTTTGCTGTATTAAAGGTTACGAATTGGAAGACCATTGCCACCCAGAGGAATGCATGGAAATCTCTTCAATGGAAAGCCTTGGTTCATTCTAGGCTGTCGTACTATTGATGAAGATGATATACATAATACTTTTAATGATAGTTGTTAAGCAAAAAGATGTTAGTAAATAATGTGCAGTCTAACGTATTCAAAATATAAAATAAGGAAAAATGTCATAGATTCTTTGAGAAAATACTATCGATTCTGAGGGAAGATCATCTTTGATTTTTTTTCATGTAGAATTTTTTTATTCGGTGAAACAAACGAAAGGGGCGGGGCTGACTAGCGCTCTGTCGATCGATGCCACAGATCTCGGGTTCGAGTCGTGGCGGTCTCGAAATCTATCAGCAGGCAGACGGCCTTGGCCCACTATGAGGCCATGTTGCGTCAGTGAATAAAACAAGTGAAAATATCAGCGAAATATGAAATGTAGATTAGTTTTGAAATAAAATATAAACTTAATTATTTAAAACAAAAACGAGAAGTTAGAACCAACTTGTACGAAGTTAAAATTTTGTTTAAAATTGAGCTTACAATTTAAGAAAAAGTGATTTGACATCATTCTTCTTCATTAGCGCAACAGCCTTATGGTGGACCAAGGTTTTCTGGAAAATTTCGAAACTTAAGACATTGCTGTTCATTTTTACTGGGTAGGGTTATCAGCCCTACGCTCTACAGTCCTATTATATCAAGACATACTGTTTAAAGTGAATTCCGAACCACTACAAACATTCATGGCACCGCCACAACTCGAACCCAAAACTTATGGGACCAAGCTCCAGAGAGCTAGTCACTAGGCTCCGAGTCATAAGATCATTATGCGCAGTTTTATAAGATCATCTTATTATTATGGGATTGATAAGATCAATATGATCAGTTTTATAAGATCAATATGAGAAACACTTTATAAGATCATCTAATGATATGATTAATATGATCTTATAAGTATCAGAATGATATTTATAAGATCATATCATTATGAGTAGTTTTATAAGTTAACTGTGAGTAGCTTTGTAAGATCATCTTATCATTATTAGATTTATAAGAGCTAGGATATTAAATTAATAAAACATGATTATGCACAATACAATTTAATATGGCCTTAAAATAATATATCATGCGTAATATGTATATTATATTAAATCCTCAATGAAAATATTTGTGATGATTTTTTTTAGAACCACCATGGAAGGGAATAAAATAGTGAAAATTAAAAAGTAGTAAATAGTGATATTTTTATAATTAATATTAACGACGTATTTTAAGTCAAATTCCTATTTCATATTTTTCCTAATAAAGAATTAATTTAATCTTTAATCTTTTTTTTTTTTTTTTTTTTTTTTTGTTTCGTGCACACTTTTTCGCTTGTTTGTCTGTTTATTATTATTACAGTATTTCTTATTGAAAATTTAATTTTATTAAAAAGTGATAAATATAATGTGGGTTTATTTTGATTTAGAATTACTATTGTTATACGATAGTTCTTCATATTTGAAAAAAAAAGGGTTTCGTTCTTTTTAACCAATCAGAAACATTATACATTATGGACATTATAATAATAATGTAGATAATTTTCTATGCAGTCATTTAATGTTAGTGTTGGTTTCTAATAACGCCTGCTGCTAAAGAGTTTCCAATTACAATGTAAAATTATACTTAATGTAAAATTTACAGACGCATAACTATAAACTATATATATATCAAGTATATCATCGAATTTTTTTTACTTATTTTTATTTTTTTTTTGGATTTATTTTTAAAATTACTTTTAAAATTTATTTTTATTTATTTTTAAAATTACTTTTTAAATTTTGTAATACTTATTTAATTTTTTTTTTTACTTATTTTTTAATTTTTGGACTGATTTAAATTTTGTAATGCTTATTTAAATTTTTTTGGATTTATTTTTACATTTTTGGAATTATTAAAATTTTTTTGGACTTATTATTATTTTTTTTTTGGTCTTTTTTGAAAAAAGTTTGGGGCTGATGTATATTACTTAAATTTAATTGGGACTTTGTTAACTAATTTTTTAATTTTTTGGACTTATTTTAAAGATAAAACTTTATAATTATAAAGTAAAGTTAATATATTTCGGATCTGAATATCTCGAAAAAGGCAAATTCTTTTAAAAGACTGAGAACAATTTCTCGTGAACTAGTTAGTAATTGCAATTACAGAAAGTAAAAAATACAACAACTGATTTAAGAAGAAACTTCTTTTCTCAAATTTCTCTTTTTGCTCTCTTAACTGCAGGCTATTGTATAACAATTCATGAAGAGTTAAAAAATATATTAAAAAAGTAAATAACAGCTGTCTTAAGTCAATCTTGGAGACTACATATCGTGTATTAACTGTACATATCAAGTCATTGAGTTTTTTTTTTTTTTTACTTATTTTTATTTATTTTTATTATTATTATTATTTTTGGATTTGTTATTAAATTTATCTTTTTTTTAATTTTTTATACTTATTTATACATTTTTTTTTTTTGACTTATTTAAAAAATTTTTGGACTTATCTATATTACTTAAATTTAATTTGGACTTACTTTTAAATTTTTTGGACTTATTTTAAAGATAAAACTTCATAATTATAAAGTAAAGTTATATTTTTCATTAGAATATCTTGAAAAAGACAACACTTTAAAAAATTGAACACAATTTCTTATGAAGTAGTTAGTAATTGAAATTGCAGAATGAAAAATACAACAAATGATTTAAGAAAGAGTTTTCTTTTCTAAAATTTCTCTTTTTTGCTTTCTTCAGGCTGTTGTATAACAATTCATTAAAAGTTTAAAAAAAGTAAATAACGGCTGTCTTAAGTATATATGATGGAGGAAGTCAGTCTTGGAGACTGTACATATCGATTATTAACTGTACATATAGAGTATATCATCGAGTGTTTTTTTTTTAATTATTTTTATTTTTTTAGACTTATTTAAATATTTTTTGGACTTATCTATATTACTTAAATTAAATTGGGACTTTTTTTTGAAGATAAAACTTTATAATTATAAAGTAAACTTAATATATTTTGGATTAGACTATATGAAAAAAATAAATCATTAAAAAAATCGAGTACAATTTCTCATGAACTAGTTAGTAATTGTAATTACAAAATGTAAAAAAAAAAAAAAAAAAAAAAATACAACTGATTTAAGGAAGATTTATTTTCTCAAATTTCTCTTTTTTGCTTTCTTAACTGCAGGCTATTGTATAATAATTCATGAAAAGTTAAAGAAAATAGTAAATAACGGCCGTCTTAAGTATATATGACTGAGGAAGTCATTCTTGGAGATTATATATATCGAGTACATCATCGAGTTTTTTGTACTTATTTTAATTTTGATTGGATTTATTATTAAAGTTACTTCTTTTTTAATTTTTTTTGTACTTATTATTATTTTTTTGGACTTATCTATATTACTTAAATTTAATATGGATTTTTTAATTTTTAGACTTATTTTAAAGACAAAACTTCATAATTATAAAGTAAAATTAATGTATTTTGGATTAGACTATCTTCGAAAAAGACAACTCTTTAAAACAGTACAATTTCTTATGAAATAGCCAGTAATTGCAATTACAGAAAGTTAAAAAAAATTATTTTTATTTTTTTTAAATTACTTTTTAAATTTTTTTATACTGATTTTTATTTTTTGGGACTTATTTTTAAATTTTTTTTGACGTTTATATTACTTAAATTTAATTTGAATTTTTTTTACTTATTTTTTAGACTTATTTTAAAGATAAAACTTCATAATTATAAAGTAAAGTTATTATATTTTGGATAAAGTTAATATATTTTTATATTTTAATTTATAATATTTTTTAGGCTATCTCGAGAAAGACAAACTCTTTAAAAAACCCAACACAATTTCTCGTGATCTAGTTTGTAATTGCATTTACAGAATGAAAAAAATACAACATATGATTTAAGAAAGAGTTTTCTTTTCTCAAATTTCTCTTTTTTGCTTTCTTCAGGCTATTGTATAACAATTCATTAAAAGTTTAAAAAATAAATAAATAACGGCTGTCTTAAGTATATATGATGGAGGAAGTCAGTCTCGGAGATTCGGCCTCGATAGAGGATGACCCACTTTCGCTACTTGTTTGACCAGTTACTTGTTATCACTTGCCTTTATATCATTGCATGGGGCCCCCTGGAGGCGTTGTAGACAGAATCGTGAGTTTTACTTTTCAAGTCGTAAAAGACGTGCCAAGAAAAAGAATTATGAATGTACTGTTATTAAATGTCATTGGAAAGTTCTTGATTGTCTTTTCATGATGTCGTGCTATTATCAATTTTTCATTTCATTTCAATTTTTTTCAAAAGTGCTACATTTTTGTATATAAATGTTTTTAGGACCGAATAGCCTTGATAGTGATTGGGACAACAGTAAAGAGGTGTCATAATCGATACTGCGAACTTAACTCTCAGCTATTATATTGCTGTCCAAATATATATATATATATATAGTAATGAGGATTAATATTAATAAACTATATACAGGGAATAAAACTAATAAACGTCAGTTTGGAAATGCAGCTGGTTTTATTAGAAAATTCAGGTCATCAGTTTTTCCAACTAAACTACTAATATTAATGTCCATATATATATATATATATATATATATATGACTTGAATTTTCTAGTAAAATCAGCTGCATTTCCAAATTTACGTTTTATTCCTTACTACTATCTATATGTATAGTAGTAAAGAATAAAACTAATAACCTTTAATTTGGAAATGGAATTGATTTTATTAGAAAATTCAAGTCATTTAACACTAACACATGTTTATGTATGGAATCTAATCAAATGAAGTTATTTCTGGTAAAATCCAAGATATGCAATCCATGAAACTGTTATTTGATGGCAAATTATGATTAGTTATTGGTGTGTGAACTTTCGAAGTGAGGTAATTTATTATCACTGTTTGGACACTATAATCTTATAGAAATAAGATTATTAAAGATATAGTGTTATAAAAATAAAGATATAGTGTTATAAATATCTTTATTTTTATAACACTATATCTTTATTTTGTAAGCTATTGTCAAAATGACTGTCGATGCCAGACGTCTTATAGACTCTGTCACAATCACCACTCAACTCCATATTTCTGAAAAAAAGTGACTGCGACGGATGTGACCAGAGGATTTGGTTAACGAATGCCCAAGCATCCGTGCATGCTAGCTGCGCAAGTTACCATTAAGTTGAACACGTGATTAAGTGGTAACGCATGCATTTAAAGTGCAGGAGGCCTCAGATTCGGATTTGTTCAAAGGTTACAACTACTGCTGTCAGAAACCAAGATATTCAATAACTATTGTATTAATATGTGCAATGCATCTCGCATCGATAGTCAGTCTCCCTGGTGAGTGTTTTCGAGGTTTTCTTCCTTATGACACGCAAATGGGATGTACCTATGTCCACAGGTCATCGCCTGTCTACGGACTGCTGGGGACTACATATGTGGAAGAGGCCTTCTGATGGTCAAAAAAGTTACCAGACTTAGTTTTGGCTCAATGGCAACGTGCGCAGCTGGAGACCCATAGGGCGGAGGTTCCATTCTCTGGTGGCTTTCTTTGAGATACTGTTTCAAACGACGAGGAGACTCGATAGCTTTTGTGATGTTCAGCATCTTGTTCCATTTATCGGTTACCAGGTGGGAGTTTTTCGTGTTTACTCCCATACGATACGGAAATGCTAAGGAGTACCCCCTAAAAATTCACCCGACAGGTACTGCCCTCCTTCTTCAGCGACATGGAGTCAAGTCAGACTTCTACCTACCGGTACTCTATCACAACAGAAGCTAGCCCGCCTTTACCTCCTTCCATGAGACCACACGGGTTCTTGGTCTATAAGTTGCTGTCTACCAAGTGGAATAAGAAACAATAGCAAAAGTTACCATTATTCAATAGGGGATTCTCTTAAATATTTAATATTAATATTTTAATATTTTCAGTTAATATTTTTGTAATATTTTCAATTAATATTTTTGTAATATTTAATATTTTTATTGAATAGAAATAAATAATATAATTTATAATGTTTATCGTTATTTCTTGTAAATGAATGATATTTTTTATATTTCATATAAAAAAAATACAGAAAATAAGTGCTTCTAATTCTAAACATCGGATTCTTTGTCATTTACGATCACATCACTCATTCTACAGTTCACGATTTCAAAATTTTTAAATTTATGGCCATTTCAAATCACGAAGAGAAACGAGACGAGAAGAAATCTTTACATAAAAAAATTAGAATGTGGTCAGTTAGCATGTCCTATTTGCTTTCTTTATCAGATGCGGCAGGAAGTTGAACTTAATATTTGGAAGCCTCGTTGCTTATTTTACCAGGTGTTGGATTTAAAGTGGGTCGTATTGAGAAATTGTGAATTTTTTAAAAAAACTGTTTTACATTCGTTCAGAACAGTTTATGAATGAAAAAACAGTAGAAAACTGCTTATTACTTAAGGTGAACTTTTAGAATTGCTTATAATTTCAATTGTTAATTATATGCAGAACACTTTTCGAATAAATGTTCTTCATAATTTTGAATGAAAACAGTGCTTCGTGTTTTGGTTGCATGCAATTATGTGAGTTAAGTGCTTAAACAACAAATTTATAATTTATATTAATTACTTTTTATTTTCAATCACTAATTTAATTTAAGTTTTTTTTGACATAATATTGTCATCAAAACAGTTAAAACTGGGACGGCCTGATCGCCAACTGGCTAGCCCTCTGACCTTTCTAGTTCGAATCCGGTGGCATGGGTGTTTGTGAGTTGTCCGGAATCCAAGTTAAGCTGTAAGTCCCGGTCTAATTAGCCTGAAGCGTGCAAAAAGATTACAAAATAGCAAGATTACAAAATAGCAAGATAACAAGATTGCAAAAAGATTACAAACAAAATCTTCTTCATTGGCAAAACAGTGCCATGGTAGGTCATGGCCTACACAAGGGCAAGCCTTCGGGGTAGGATTGTCAGCCCTATGCAAACAGTCAATATTAGACCGAAACCTACGGTTTAAAGTGGAATCCGAACACTAACAAACATCCATGCCACTGCCAGGATTTGAACCTGAAGCCTATGGTATCAAAAGCAGAGCACTAGCCAGTTTGTCGTCAGGTCGCGTTGAGCGTTAAGTGTAGGGTTGACAACCCTACCCAGTAACAAGTGAATTGGGAAAAAACCAGTTTTTTCTCCTGTCTCGAAATACGCCAGTAGCAGACGGCTTATCTTACCATGGGTTTGTTGTACGTAATATCACAATTCGAAAAGTAAAAATGTACTACAAAACCCTGTTAAAATTGAAATAATAATATTATAATACCACTTACTACTTATAATACTAGACATCATAACACAACAAACTAGGAACATTTAATGAAATTGTTAAAAAAGTTTTAGGGGTTGAAAAAGGACTAGAAAATTGCATATTTAAGGATTTTAAATTTTTCTCTTTCTTTTATTAGACTGTGTTATTTGTTAAAATTAATTTGGTTTTAGATTTTAGAATATTTTAGCATGCATCCATTTTGTGGTGCGTAGGTTCGCTATTTTTACTCGAAAATATACTCGTCGTACTTTGAAAGATACTCACCGCACAATAAGATCAACAATAGTAATACCGCTTGCAATAAGAAGTAATACTACAAAACCGTGTCAATATTAAAATATTATTATAATAGCGCTTGCTACTTATAATAATAAGCTTCATAACATAACAGATGAGGAACATTTAATGAAATTGATAAATAAAAAGGGTTAGGGGTTAAAAAAGTGTGAGAAAGTTGCAAACTTAAGTTTTTTAAGTTTTTCTCTTTCTTTTATTAGCTTGAAGCAGCAGGTTTAGCAGATTCACTTGGTTAGAAGTTTTACAGGGATTCTAAATTACATTAATTAGAAGATTTTAATTCTAATTAAAAGATTAGAAGTTTCTAAATAGAATATTCTAATTCTAATTATAACATTAGAATATTCTAGAATATTCTAATTCTAATTATAAGATTAGAAGATTCTAAATAGAATATACTAATTTTAATTATAAGATTAGAAGATTCTAAATAGAATATACTAATTATAATTATAAAATTAGAAGATTCTAAGCCTAATTATAAGATTAGAAGTTTCTAGAAGTTTTTAAATAGAATATTCTAATTCTAATTATAACATTAGAAGTTTCTAAACAAAAGATTCTAATTATAATTATAACTTTAGAAGATTCTAATTCTATGTTTAGAAGATTCAATTTTAATTAGAATAATAGAAGATTATAATTATAACTTTAGAAGATTCTAATTCTATATTTAGAAGATTCAATTTTAATTAGAATAATAGAAGATTATAATTCTAAATAGAATATAGAAGATTCTAATTCTAAGATTAGAATATTATAATTCTAAATTTAGAAGATTCTAATTATAAAATTAGAAGATTTTATTTGTAATTATAAGATTAGAAGATTCTAAAAGATTTTAATTCTAATATTAAAATTCTAATTACGTCAAGGCCAAATTTGTGTATAAATAGTTCTCATCAAACGTTGCCCATATCAAAACTTATGGTTTTAGCATGAAAATCAATCTTACCATTTTCTTCTTCATTAACAGGGGCGCCACAGGCAGACTATGGGGCCGCACCTCCCAGAGGGGGTTGCCCTGAAATTGGAGTGTTCGGCTGGCCCCACGAAACCGCCTGCGACCAGTATTACAGGTGTGAGAACGGAACCTTCTCTCACGAACAATGTCCTAACGGTCTAGTCTTCGACGACAAGAGTCCAGTCTACGACTTTTGCACATTCTACTGGAAAGGTGGATTGTGGTGAAAAAACAGTTGGTAAGTAATGAATATGAGACTTTCTAGATTTTATCTGGAATATTGTTACCAAATATCCTTTAATATAGAAATATATATGAATAGATTTAATCATAAATATGTCGATTTGCTACAAATCATACATATTTATGATTAAAATTGTAAAGTTGCTACATAGCAACTTTAAACTGTAAAGTTGCTAGAATCATAAAATCGTGAAGTTGCTACAAATGACAAAACTAAAGTTGTACTTCTTACGAAAGTTATTTTCTTGATTTGTTCCATTTAATTTTTTTTTTTTTACATTTTCTGTGTTATTTATGATCTTTATTGGCAGAATTTACTTGTAAACCTGTAACCTGTAATTTTGGACATGTGATTCATCAGTATGCCATTCAGTTATAATTTAAAATTGATTTGGATTAAAAAACCATCTATTTTAATTTACAAAAACCCAGTGATTTGTGTCTCTTGTACTGATATTTAAGGAATAGATTGTGTCTTAAATCAAAGGCTACCCTCATAATGAAATGTAAAAAGAATGAATAAGGTAAAGATAAAATGTTATTATTTTTGTCCAATTATTATACATTATTTTGAGCAAAAGTGGTGAAATGGCAGCTTAATCCACACTTTGGGCGCGATTTAACACATCGCCAAATTTTGCGCATTTCTGATTTCGCCGAGTCTCTTCCAATTTCGAAATTTGCACAACATACAAATTTAAAATTTGAATCAGCAAGTATATGGGTTTGAACTGCTTTCCAATTGTATAAATCTTGTCGACAGGAAACACAAACTCATCTTTAAACTGGTTAATAGTAAAAAGCAGACCTTTTAAGTTGAAGAATATTCTTCTGAGTGTCTAATGGCAAATAGACTTGTTTATAGTCAATACCTAATAAGCAAAACTAAAATGTTTGGTACTTTTCTATTACTGGGCCCATTTATCGCCAAATATAAATGTCGCCAAATCATCGCCAAGGAGATTTATATGTTTTTAGCGACGAAGCACTGCTAAGCTCCATACATTTAAAATATATATATACACTGAAGAGCCAAAACATTATGACCACCTGTCAATAACGAGTTGGCCCACCTTTGGCGCGCAACACAGCTTCAACCCGCCTCGGCATGGATTAATACCACCACTTAATACCAGTTAAATCCCACTTCCACCTGATCACGTGCCTTCCACGTCATCCAGGTGAGTTCATTGCAAAATGTAGGGGTGGTCATAATGTTTTGGCTCTTGAGTGTATATATATATATGATTTTTAATATAATTTGTATTGATGTTGTGATGAACTATGCCTTAATAAACTAATTAGCGATGATTTCGCGACATTTAAATTTGGCAATACAAACCAAAGATACCTAACTACCTGAAAGATACCCTTTTAGTCCACATATATTATTCATAGTAGTTCGATAGTACTAAAGTACTATTCCTATCTTCCCAGAACCCCCCATCAGCACTCCAGGCTGTCCCTACCAGTGGGGCATCTTCCCATCCGGGGGCTGCACCCAGTACATTAAGTGCGCATGGGGCGAACCCAACATCACCGACTGCGAGGAAGGTTTAGCGTACCAAGACGAAACGCATTCTTGCATCTGGCCTGACGAAGTACCCGGATGTGACAGTGAAGGTGAGTACATATAATTTTTATTTGTAGCCATTATGTTTGTGCAAATTTTCATCTGAAGTAATTTATATGTTAATATACTTGAATATTTTATATTAATCGTTAAAAAATTGTATTAAAATGATCCTTTAAATGCCCTTCATATGCCTAAAATATATGTCAGTGGATATTAAGCTAATCATTCTATTAATAGAATTTTATGTATATACAGTGTTCAGTATCAGTCATAATTGCACACTAAATTGATTCACTTTTCATTTAAAATTGATTGATGAGTTTAAATAAAAGTTATTCCTGATGCTAAGAAAATAATCGCATTTAATAAAAGTATTTTGAATGAGCTAAAAGTCTTAAACTGTTGGCTACATAATTCCTAATTCAACGGTAGATTTAAATCTAAAAGAAAAAAAAATATATAAAACCCCAGTTTCTTTACAATAAACTGTATTTGGTATTTAGGTATATTATAAACTGTATTAAAGCATATTTTTGTATTTTAAGCTATTTTTGAACGTATTTCCCTATCATTTACATTTTGCGCATGAGCTTCCCTTTGGCGCGATTTGTTGCTTTCAAATTTAAAATTATATCGCCAATGAGTAAGAGCCAATTCGTGAATATATGTTTTTGATGTAAAGTTTTCAAAATCTAGAGAATTAAATCTGTTATTTATATGAAATAAGAGCAAAAATATGGAATAAAAGATTTACACTTAAAAATCAACAAATTAAAATAATAATAGACTACATTTTTTTTGATATTAAGTTAGTGATAAATTAAACCGAAGTTTATATCTAGAAGCTGTATTTGTCATGATTGAAAATCGTTTATTTTCTTTTTATATCTATATATCTAACTTTGTAGTGTGCAGTTTGTGCAGCTGGATTGTAACTAGGTGTGGTTGTGTTGAAACTTGAAAGCACAGGTTCGAGAATTTACAAACGCACAAATACCACACACATACAATTAACGAGAGACAATATGTAACACATTTAAGACATAGTTATAGATTTATGGAAGGATTCAACTTATAAGCCGAAAACCTGATACTCGGCTACAAACAGGGAGTCCGGGTGAGAGTCTGTAGGCCAACTAACCATTTCTCCTAAACTCCGCAGGGGCGCTCTTGCCAATGGATAAGAGGATGCATAAATGGAATTTTTTGAACAAATTTCATTCATTAATTTATGAAAACATACAACACTCTTTAATCGCATTAATTTATAGTTGTCTTTTTTGTAAATTATTTATTTTTATTTATTTATTTATTTTGAAATTCCTCATTATGTATGCACGTATTATAATTTAAAAATTTTTACAAGTAAGTCATTTTTTTATATTAAATATTGTACTGTGTGCTACATTAATCACGCAATTTTAATTAACATTTTCTGAATGATACATTAGATCGAATTTGAAATTATTTTAATCATTTTCAGTTAAAAACACCATTAAAAACACCAAACATATTCTACGCCGGTGTTTATTTTCTTCATACAATATATAACTGTGATTCTTTCTATCAGCCATCGTTGGATTCAGATGCCCCGACCAGATCACTGGACTGTCTTCCAAATTCTACCCATTCCCCAGATACCCCCACCCCAACGACTGCCAGAAACTGTTCGTCTGCGTCAACGACAAGCCTCGTCTGCTCAACTGTGGTTACGGATCGGCCCTCAACCTGGAGTCTTACACGTGCGACGCACTAGAAAATGTACCTGATTGGTAAGAAGATTTTCTTTTCAATAAAAAAATCCATTTTACTAATTTAATATTACAATAAATTAAATTATAATATACATACTATTGACCATTATGATTGGTAGACCAAGAAAGAAAACAAGTAGCAGAATCATATTTAATGTATAACAGGTGGGCTGAAACGTTCGTAGGCTGACACATAGATGGCGCTACTACTATTAAATCCATATGATTTTAAGATATCCCTAACTTTCAAAAGGTACATGTATAAATTTGACAGCGGTTGCACTATTAGTATGTGAGGTATAGCATTTTTAGTGTTCATCACGTGCAGTCCACTCGGCTGACTGTCGATTGGACTCCGGTGTGAAATGATGGAGCCATGTTTCATCCATTGTCACATATCGACGCAAAAATTCGGGTTTATTACGATTGAACAGCTCCAAACACTGCTTAGAATCTTCGATTCGTTGTTGTTTTGGGTCGATTGTGAGCTCTGCGCGGCCCCCACTTTGAACAGAGCTTTCGCATATCCAAATATTCATTTACGATATGTCCAACACGTTCCTTTGATATCTTTAGGATCTTAGCTATCTCAATCAACTTCACTTTACGGTTATCAGAAATTATTTTGTGGACTTTTTTGATGTTTTCGTCGGTAACAGCCTCTTTGGGGCGTCCACTCGTGCATCGTCCTCGGTGCTCATTCCGCCTCGTTTAAATTTAGCAAACCACTTCTCTACGCTTGATTTTCCTGGTGCAAAGTCCGAATAATGTTTATCAAGCCAAGCCTTGGCTTCAATAGTATTTTTTTCGCGAAAACGCAATGCGTTATTAACACACGAAATTCCTTTTTATCCATTTTTTTCAAACTAACAAAAGTTGCTTCACTAAAACTGCTATAGCTCACATACTAATAGTGCAACAGCTGTCAAATTTATACATGTGTCTTTTGAATGTTAGGGCTAACTAAAAATCATAAGGATTTAATAGTAGTAGCGCCATTTATGTGTCAGCCTATGAACTGTTCAGCCCACCTGTTACAAAAAGTACGATGTGACAAATGTAGAATTAAATTTACAGAGAATTTTGAGGTAAAGAACGTGCAAAAATCACCATTCAGAGCAGCAACTTCTGACTAACTCGGCTTGGCACTTAGGTACGGATTAAGACATTTAGTTCTGGTTTGAGACGAACAAAATTTGGAAAGCAGAAAAGGATATAGCTTCCCATGCGACGTTGAGTCTATACAACAATTTATCAATTGTACTGATTGAAGAATAGTGGACTACCAGTTTTATGACAACCATTGAATAGAGCCTCTCAACTAGTGATAAAAAAAATTATAGTTTAAAAACACTAAAAAACACGCTTTTAGAGTTAATCAAACTAAAAAGTAAAAAATAATTATTAACATAAGAATAAAATGACTGACGAGAAAATGAATGTCACTGTCCTAAAAGCGTGGGGTGCTTTGTATGATATTTTTAAACTAACTCTGCATTTCGGAATGAAACTAGTGAAAAATTATAACGATTGATATCGAGCACCCCACGCTTTTAGGACAGTGACATTCATTTTCTCGTCAGACATTTTATTCCTATGTTAATAATTATTTTTTACTTTTTAGTTTGATTAACTCTAAAAGCATGTTTTTTAGTGTTTTTAAACTATAATGATTTTTTATTTTTTAGTTTGATTAACTCTAAAAGCGTGTTTTCTAGTTTTTTTAAACTTTAATGCTTTTTTATTTTTTAGTTTGATTAACTCTAAAAGCGTGTTTTTTAGTGTTCGGAGGACCGGAACTATAGTTCTTACAATAATTTAATTGTGAGTAAAACAAAGGCTAAATGCAAATATGTCGAGCCAGCCGGGATTCGAACAGGGAATCTCCTGATTCGTAGTCAGGCGCGTTATCCGTTGTGCCACTGTCCCACGAAGGTTTTAATATCTTAGGTACTTTCATTCTACATGGGTTAAATTGCTCTTCGTAAGTTAAAATAAAATCACTCATCCTGGCGATCCTAATCATGATGAGATAATAAACGTATCAAAATATTTTAGTGTCGTCGATCCTTGATGAGTCTACAACGTTTAAATTAAATATGATCGCTTAAAGTAAGGCAAAATCGAGCCCAAAGAGTCACTTACACACAAACATACAGGTGAAACTAATAAAAGCTTATTAATGAGAAAATTTCTGGCTAGGACAGAAGTCTAAAAATCTCTGTATCAGTTATGCCATTACAGCATAAGCAATGTAAAGTTGGTTGATGCTCTTGTAATATCACGACTAATTTCTACTTCATAGATTAGCTGTGTTTATTAATCATTGGTATATTATAGTAACTACACATGCGTTGACGCTCTTCACATGTACTATAATTGCATTCCCAATCATTTGCTTCATGGCTAAAAAAATCGTAAAAAAACCCGACAAAAGCATAAGATTGCTAATCATCATATAATAGTCATGTGATGACTAATCATCATGAATAAATCATTTGCTCCATGACTAAAAAAAAAAAATCATAAGAAAATTACTGAATATGATGACTAATCATCATGGCTAAAAAAATCATAAAAATGACTAAATCATATGATAACTAATCAATGATAGTTATATAATGTCTAATCAATGATAGTTATAAAATGACTAATCAATGATAGTCATATGACGATTAATCATGATTTGTTTCATAACTAAAAAATCATAAAAAATGACTAAATCATATGATAACTAATCATCCTATGATGACTTATCATTAGTCATATAATGACTAATCATCATGACTAAATCATTTCTTTAATGACTAATCATCATGATTAAATCTTTTTTTTAATGACTAGTCATAATGACTAAATCATTTGTTTAATGATTAAAAAATAGTAAAAAAAAACGAATAAATCATATGCTGACTAATCTTCATGACTAAATAATTTGTTTCATGACTAAAAAATAATGACTAAATCATGTGCTGACTACTCATCATATGATAGTCATATAATGACTAATCATCATTTGCTTCATGACTAAAAAAATCATAAAAAATGACTAATCATCATATAATGGCTAATCATAATAACTAAATCATTTGTTTCATGACTATAAAAAATCATTAAATCAAATGATGACCAATTATCATGACTAAATCATTTGCTTCATGAAATAAAATGGCTATTGGTATATTTGTAATTTGTATAGTTACAAAAGTGCATATCATCACAATCTTTTATTATTTATTCTAACCTCTGCGAAAAGAGAATATGTGTTATAATAAATTGAAATTCGTGAGATAATTTCAATTTTGATTTTTTAAGGTGCATTATAGATATAGCCGTCATTAAACATATTTAAAAAAAACAACATTAAAATGATTTATGTTTCGTATATTTATGAGGCATTAATTTTATAATAACATTAAAAAAATATTATTACGAGCCATGAATTAAGCAAAAGAAATGTTATTTATTTGCGTCATTGTTCGTGCTAAGTTTTATTATTCCCAGCTGAATTAAACCGTTATGTGTCAAGTATCATTATATTCCTATTCGTGTGTGTGTAACAGGTTTCATTAGCTGCAGTACTGCATATTTATTAGATAATAAGCTGTTTTCTTAACGCGGTGCATCGCGAAAAAGCAATTACTTCATTTGATTTTACGCTACTTGAATATTTTAATCTAAAAAGAAAAAAAGCTTTTAAGAATTTTAACGACTTCTTTTAAGGCTTGTGTAGCAGTAAAAAAAGTTTAGTGGTCTTATATAGGGTGTTTCAGCACCAATTAAAAATACATAGGAGGTGTACGGTACCTCTACTACAGCTGGCTCTTTCAGAGTTTTCGGTACCAACCGAAATTTGACGCGTTTGAGGCCCTAAACGGAATTGGCCGATCCTTTTGAAATTCCAACATCATCAGCAAGGTCTCTAATTGTAAATCGACGGTTTTCAAGCACCAAATCTTTAATTTTTTGGACGTGAGCTTCGTCGGTTGAGGTGGAGGGTCGACCACAGGGCTCTTCGTCTTCAACGCGTTCTCTGCCTTCTTTGAACTGTTTATACCACTTGTAAACATTTCCTTCCGATATAGGAATGCTCAACGAATGCCTTCTGAAACATTCTATGCGTTTCCGCAAACAAAATTGAATGCAAGTTCTTTGCTCAATTCATTCAGACATTTCAAAAATCGTCGGAATCAGTTGTAGCGTCTCACAAAGCCAAGCGTAATTCGAACACTAATGAATATTTTGACACGAAATTTCACACCGTTATCAAGGACAGTGCCAACAACCTAAAAAAGAAAAATTGAAATACCATAAGCCCCGGGAATTTTAAATTGAAAATTGGTCTTACTTTTCGGACCCAGTAGTATAATAAATTATTACAAATTTATAATTATAAGTTTAAATATGCACATTTAAAAAAAATAATAATTTTAGATTAAAAGTTCATATAGAAATCGACTTTGTAGTAGAAATTAACATTTTTCTAATTGGTGTTTTCTTTTTTTCAGTAACATACGCTACAAGAAGAAGTGAGAGATGAAGAATCCAAATTGAAATCGAGCTCCTGTTAAAATATTACTACTTTTTTTAATGTCAATTTGTTATATAAATGTTATTTGTAAGCTGTTTTGAAATTGGATTTTTGTATGTTCTAAAATTAGGTTTTTTTTAGGAATAAAATGTTCTAAAGTATGTTTATGTTTTAGATGTTTTGACAGAATATACATTGATAAATAAAAAAAAAAATGAACCTAAGCGAATAAACTAGAGTACTGAGAGAATGCTACGAATTAATGTTTGCTCAACAGAAAACAGGGCCATGTTACAATTTTTATAGTTTATTTCAATATTTTAATGCTATTGTTCTTGAATGATCTTTTTGCAACACATATATAATAATATTTTGTTTATGTTGTAAGATACAATGTAGATCATAACACAGATAACAGCACAATCTTTATTACTGTATTATCAACAGAAATAACGAAAAATATCCATATCATCATAGGTTTTTGTCATATATATATAAAGAGAGATAGATACATTTATATATTATTATACACGTGTAGTATGTAGGTTGGGCAACCATATTGTAACTGGGTGTGGTCGGGTTCAGATAGTTGAGGCACATATTGGAGAATTCATAGCTTTATTTGCACGCGTACAAACACCACACACAAATACAATTAGAACATAGGTTTAATACATTTAAAGACAGATAATTATTGATTCTAGGAAGGATTCCATTTCGAAGCCAAAAACCCTAAATTCGGCTATGCGCAGGGTGCGCGAAATATACTTCCTCTCCGGTTGAAAGGCTGTAGGCCAACTAATATGCAGAATTGCACTAAATATATTTCCTCTCGGGATGAAATGCTATAAATATTTCTCCTGTTTCATGATGTAATATGGTATAATTATATTATTCTAAAGGACATTTACATATCATACAGTACATTAATATAAAAAAATTCATTTCCACAACAAGCTGGTGAAATAAGCAACTTGAACAATACGTAATTACTGATTAGTTAATATCAGCAACATAATACAAAGCAGAACAAAATATTACTACTACTACTACTACACCACATCACATCACTGTGTCTAGGGCTGAGTTGATCCTGTACAGTTTGGGAATGACGTGGGTGAAATTGAATGGACACACAAGAGGAGAAAAAGTTTATCAATTTTAGAAAGGAGGAGAAAATATCAATTTTGGCGGTACAGAAGATGAACAACGAGGAAAACCTTTACAAAAACAGTAGAAAATATCAAAAAAATTAAATTTAAAAATAGGGGAAAATATATAATGCAAAAATATATTAAAAACATAAAAAATACGCAAAAAAAAAAAAAAAAAAAAAAAAAAAATATTGGAAAAATTTGAAAATAAAGCAATACAATAAACGCAACATTAGATAATATATGTTGTTGTTGTTGTTTCTTATCCCACTTGGCTGGCCAAGCCCACGAGCCCATATGGACTCATGATTGAAGGGGAAGGAAGCAGCTTCTGTTGTGATGGAGCACCCGTAGGTAGAAGCCTGACTTTTGCTCCGTGACGCTCTTACAGTCATAGGAGACCGGGACCTACGGCTTAAAGTGGATTCCGAACCACTATACAAACATCCATGGCACCGCCGGGATTCGAACCCGAAACCTGTGACACCGAGCGCCAGAGCGCTAGACACTCGGTCATTCAGGTCCCAAATTTGTGAATGCCAACGGCACGCGGTGTTCCCAGGTGGTCACCCACCCAAGTACTGACCGCGCACAATGATGCTTGACTTCGGTGATCTAACGAGAACCGGTATATTCAGCATGGTACGGCCGTTGGCCAGATAATATATAAAGCATAGAAATGAAGGAATATTCATCAAAGCAATTGAAGTGTATCGAAAGAATAATTAGAAGAGGAGTAACACCTAATATATAAGTGGACAGTGTAAGCAGATGCTGCAAAACTACGAACCATGGAAGTACAAAAGGCAGGAAGATATTACATCCGAGAAGAAATAATAAGCAATGTACATATGTTAGTTAAATAATTTGTATATTCATACAAAAAAGTTTGGGAATGTGCAAATTGAAAATTCACATGTGTATGAAATAAAATAACAGATAGCTTCAAAATTAGTTTACCCTAGATATACACTCATGATGCATGCATCCACGTAAATTACTATATAAAGCAAAACTACCATACATATATACACAAGCATAATTTATTTTGTTAAGAAAATCGTCTTAAATATAAAAACTCACTAATACACTGAAGTGACAAAAGTCATGGGATACCTCTTAATATCGTGTCGGCCCTCCTTTCGCCCGGCGAAGTGCAGCAACTCGACGTGGCATGGACTCAACAAGTCGTTGGAAGTCTTCTGCAGGAATATTGAGCCCTGCTGTCTCGATAGACGTCCATAATTGTGAAAGCGTTGATGGTGCAGGATTTTGGGCACGAACAGACCTCTCGATGATGTCCCATAAATGCTCGATGGGATTCATGTCGGGCGATCTAGGTGGCCAGATCATTCGTTGGAATTGTCCTGAATGTTCTTCAAACCAATCGCGAATAGTTGTGGCCCGGTGACATGGCGCATTGTCATCCCTAAAAATCCCATCGTTGTTTGGGTACACGAAGTCCATGAATGGCTGCAAGTGATCTCCAAGTAGCTGAACATAAGCATTTCCAGTCAATGTTCGGTCCAGTCGCACCAGAGGACCAAGTCCATGCCATGAAAAAACAGCCCACACCACTACGGAGCCACCACCAGCTTGAACAGTGCCTTGCTGACAGTTTGGGTCCACGGCTTCGTGGGGTCTGCGCCACACTCGAACCCTACCATCAGCTCTTACCAACTGACCACGGTTTTCCATTCATCTAGGGGCCAACCGATATGCTCACGTGCCCACGAGAGTCGCTGTAAGTGATGTCGTTCTGTCAGTAAAGGCACTCGAGTCGGTCTTCTGCTGGAATAGCCCAAGAAAGCCAAATTTCTCCGCACAGTTCTAACAGACAAGTCCCTTGTACGTCCCACATTGATTTCTGCAGTTATTTGACGCATTGTTGCTTGTCTGTTAGAATTTACGACTCTTTGCAGACGTCGGCGGTCTCGATCGTTAAGTGCAGGCGGTCGACCACTGCGCTGTCCATGGTGGGATGTTATGCCTGAAATTTCATACTCTCGGCACACTCTTGACACAGTGGATCTGGGAATGTTGAATTCCCTAACGATTTCCGAAATGGCATGACCCATGCGTTTAGCTCCAACTAACATTCCGCGTTCAAAGTCTGTTAATTCCCGTCGTGCGGTCATCATCACGTCACAACCTCTTCACATGAATAACTTGAACAGAAATGAAAGCGCTGCGAAAGCACTGCGTATTTATACATGTTCTACGCGATGCTACTGCCATCTGAAAATTTGCATATTGCTATCCCATGACTTTCGTCACTTCAGTGTATATAGAATAAATAGGCAAAATATTTGTAATATTACCTTAAATATATATTCAAGCATAAATGATTTTATAAAGCAAATTACTTTAAATATACAAACACAGTAAAACACACGTAGATTATTTTAAAAAGTAAAATTACTTTAAATATACACGCATAATATATATGTACACACTTAAATTATTATAAAAAGCAAAATTATCTTAAATATACACACAATATAAGTAAACACACGTAAATTATTTTATAAAGTAAAATTATCATTAATATTGGATAATAAATTATCATTAAAATTACCTAATATTGGAAAATGAAACAATAAGCATTTAGGATAGGGGTAGCCAACTTTTTTGGGAAGAGTGCCGCTATCGGGAAAAAAATATACTTGTCACTTCCAAATTTTCCAGCGTACAAAAAATATTAAAAAGTAAAAAAGCTTTATTTATAGGCTGATTTTGGGATTTTTATGCAAATAGCAAAATTTTTTTCATGCAAGTCTGAGTGGAAGATTTAAAAAAAATAATATAACAAATAAAACTAAAGTACAAACTTAGGTTTTATAGTTAATAAACCTTTTAAAAGTGCAGTCAATTAAGTTATGTAAAATAAAAATTAATAACTTGAAACATTTAATTCTAAATAATTATTAAACAATCACTACTTAATTACTGTGGCTTTTGAATTTGTATTTTTTTTTACCAAGTCATTTATGTTAAGATTAGTTCTTGAAGATGTTAACAAAATTAGGTTTTTGAGGTGCATATCAATTATTTTTATATTGATTTTATTATGCTTATAATAGAAAACATTTGTTTACAAATCACTGGTGAACAACTACAACAATATCTGACAGCCAAATCGTGTAAATATGTAAAATTGCTTGTCTGTACAAATTTCCAAAATTCAATTTAATTTGGCGCATTTGAAGTTGAAATAAGTTCTTTACATTTGATTTTTAAGTATAGTATGGTGACACCAAGACACCGCCATGGTGTTATAGGTCAATAAATTCAATTTGGATATCGGGCGGATAACAATTAACTCCTTTCAGAGAAATTGAAAAAGGATTTGTGAAAAAGAATGAACGTTTTTTTTTATCATTTTGAAATTCATGAAACTTAACACTGAATGAATACTGCAAAATGAATATTGTAGTGTGCAGCTTTAGCAACAAGATTGTAACTGGGTGTGGTTGGGATGAGATACTTGAGGCACAGGTTGGAGAACTCACAGCTTTATTGACACACGCACAAACACCACACACATGCAATTAAACACAATAAATAGTTCTTGAAGATGTTAACAAAATTAGGCTTTTTGAGGTGCATATCAATTATTTTTATATTGATTTTATTATGCTTATAATAGAAAACATTTGTTTACAAATATATGCTGGTGAACAACTACAACAATATCTGACAGCCAAATCGTGTAAATATGTAAAATTGCTTGTCTGTACAAATTTCCAAAATTCAATTTAATTTGGTACATTTGAAGTTGAAATGAGTTCTTTACATTTGCTTTTCAGTATAGTACGGGTGACACCATGACACCGCCATGGTGCTATAGGTCAATAAATTCAATTTGGATATCGGGAATATTGGATATTTGGAACATTTAAAGACATATTATTACAGATTCATGGAAGAACTTCACTTCTAAGCTGGAAACCTGAAATTAGGATACACCAAATATTGAGATCCTATAACCTTTAACCTTGTACTAAATATATTTCCTCTGGGGGTGAGCGAGTGTAAACTAAACGTTTCTCGTTTTCGTTTGTACTTCCTCTCGGGTGACACTTTCGAGACCTACTGACTATTTCTCATGAACGCCACAAAGAGCACTCTGTAGAGCATAAGTGGAACCATGGTTAGATCCTCCCCTTCTGGTTTCGCATGGAATGTCTCGTGGCGGAAGCAGCAGAGATCGTTGTAACACAGGGCGTTCAGATTTTGTAGGAAATCAACCACGTTTTCTAAGTGGTCTTATTGGTGATAAAAAGTCTTGTTAAATTGTTTTAGAGCTGGGTGCATTCTATATTGTGGTGCAGCAACTAAAAGATGATCCCTAATGGAGATTCAATGTTCTATAAAAGGGGTTGGTTCTCCCTCTGGTTGGAAGCATTTCTCGTAATTTTTGAGCAGGGAATTTAATTATGTTCTTTGTTGTTCTGAGAGAGGAGTATTCTCATTTTCGTTTTGAAGTTGAAAGGGATGGGATGCAGTGGATATCACCAAAAGATACTTAATATATGGTGGAGTTGCATAAAATCAAATAAGGTTGCGCTGTACTTCGTCTCGTGGGAGAATCTGAAGGTCTTCTCTAACCCTTTCTCCTGAACGCTGGAGACGTTCTTGCAGTGCGTAGGAGGAAGCACGGATGCAAAATTAAATTTTTAAATCTATCATAATTCGGAGTATTATAGTATTTGGTAGCTATCTTTTGCCTTAATGTGAAATGTGTTAATGTTTTCTCTAAAAACAAGACAAAATAGCAAAATTTTGCTCACAAAAGAAGATATATGATCAACTAGAGTAGTAAAAATACTTTCTTTTCCCCGTAATCTTAAATTTAGGTATCATGTTGTCTTACCGCGAAATTGTGCTTGTTTCAGGCGAATTAGTAGGGTTTTTACAAATTTTGACTAAGTTCCTGAAGACCTTATTTTTTCAAATTTTTAATAAGTTTTCGCTTGCCACTGTTAATCGCTCCCCCCCCCAGTATCCACACTGTGGCATAAGTGCCAGCTCTGTGGCATAAGTCAGCCATGATTTAGGAGAAGATTCATAAAATAAAGTGTTCAGTAAGAAGGAGAAAACATACAAAAATTAAAAGGCGGAAGTTTAAATTAATTAATGTAAATCTAACAGTCAATATTTGAACATCTTATGATTAGATGAATTTTTGAACAGCTGATAATTTAACTTATATTTATCTTTAGTGATCTAACCGGATTGCCCATTTTTGATTGAAAATACAGGAACGCGGAAGAAAAAGACATTTAAAAATTACTTGAAATGTGGAGAAAATTTTACTTATTTGGTTCGGCGGAAGTATTACAAAATGAAGTGCGAAGATAATTATCTTTAAAACTATTCTGTAATAGTAAATTATCACATAGTAAATAGTTCATAATATTTCTAATAATGTTTTAAGAAAATGTGTTTAAACGAGCGTCAAATTAATTTCAAATAACCATGTTTCTGTTCTATATGCCCAAATAAGGTATTTTTAAAAAGTTAAGAGTATCTGATTAATAAATGGATTTAGATAAAAAATTTTTTTTTTTTTTATTAATTTATAAAAAATATTTAAATTTTTTTATATTCGAGATTTTTACGATAATTTTGAGAAATTAAATCCATTTCTTTTATTTAATCATCTATCAAAAATATTTCTGCATAAAAAAAAACACCACGAAGCTTACAGAAGTCATCATCTTTCCGGTTTACAGAGTTTGTTGCCCCTCCAGGCCGTAAGGTCAGTGTTCCATCTACCTGAATAGCCTAGTTGTAGAAGATATTAAGTTCAGTTGGACTTTTAAGGGTAACTGTTCCAAAAATGACTGTCGTGGTGAATTCTTTACTGATACCACTAGTAGATTCAAGCCCTTTGGTCTTCCTACAGTCTGGCTGCTCACTTATGCATTTTCAGGAACTATGCCTACAGAAAAAACACAGAAAAATTCCACCGCACAGCTTGATTCTGAATGACCCTTTACATACTTTTAAATAGTTGCTATCAAATAACCTCGTTTCTAAAAGAGTGACTGCAGCGAATGGCACTAGTGGATTCAAATATTTGCACTCCTGCACATTAACTGTGTACTGTACTAGTAGGCCACGTATTGGACAATTTCCTTTTGTTACTCAGTAAAACTCTTTATTTTACCCTAGTAATTGGACAATTTCCTTTTGTTACTCAGTAAAACTCTTTATTTTACCCTAGTAATTGTACAACTTTTTATTGTGACCCAGTAATTGCATATCTCTTTATTGTGACCCAGTAATTGTGCAACGCTTTATTGTGACCCAGTAATAGTGTAACGCTTTATTTGTGACCTAGTAATGGGGTAACGCTTTATTGTGACTCAGTAGTGTAACTTTTTATTGGACTCAGTAATTGTGCAACTTTTTATTGTGGCTCAGTAATTGTGCAACTCTTTATTGTGACCCAGTAATAGTGTAATGTTTTATTGTGATCTAGTAATGGGGTAACGCTTTATTGTGACTCAGTAATTGTGTAACTCTTTATTATGACTCAGTAATTGTGTAACTTTTTATTGTGACTCAGTAATTGTGCAACTTTTTATTGTGGCTCAGTAATTGTGCAAACTTTTTATTGTGACTCAGTAATTGTGCAACTTTTTATTGTGACCCAATAATTGCGCAATTCTTTATTCTGACCCAGTAATTGTGTAACTTTTTATTGTGACTCAGTAATTATGCAACTTTTTATTGTGATTCAGTAATTATGTAATTTTTTATTGTGACCCAATAATTGCGCAATTCTTTATTGTAACGCAGTAATTGTGACTCGCTTTATTGTGTTCCAATAATTGTTTAACGCTTTATTGTGACCTAGTTATAGTATAACTCTTTATTGTGACCCAGTAATAGATTGTGTATTAAAGAAACCAATGAATAAGTGTTAGTTCTTAATAATAACGCAGAAGAAAGGAGAAAGTCAGTTGTAAATAAAGAATAAAGTCAATTGTGATAGAGTTCTTGAAACTATTTGAACCACCAGCAGGAATTTTTCCAGGATTTTCTTACATGACATGCAAATGTGAAAGCAATGCTCCTAAATGTCTTTTGTGTAAATATTATTTTTCCACATAGGAAATAACTTTAAATCATAGCTGTGGAGTTCCTTCAATAAAGACGTCCCACGTTTGAGAATTTTATGAGTTTTTTTTTTAAATAATGATTAAGAAGACTGGTCGGTTAATATATTTAGCCTTAAAGGAAATATGAATTGAATTTAAAGAATTCATATAGTTTTATAACCATGAGCTAAGAAATAATTGAAATTTTAATTATATCAATACAAAGGTAATAGATAATTTTTAAAAAATTTAAATGTAAGCAATCATACTATAATTATGCGATTTATCATAATTTAAGGAAGGCAATTTAATTATTATTTTACGCCCATTGCAAACATTTCTTTTATATTGAAAAAATAATTATTAGGTAAAAAATCATTGGAGCCATTTTATATATCTGGAAATTTTTAATTTAGTGAGATTATAATAAACAGGTACCAAAAACAGTAATCTTTTCCATTTTGTAAAAGCAGAAACATATATGTTTATATATTTAAGAGTCAATAATAGGACAAACATTTATTAAAATAACTCCGTTAATACATAATTAAAACATACAATTCACAAATGTTTATGACCCAATACAAATATAACAAAATAATAATATAAATCAAAATTCAAATAAATATCAAAATCACCAATAGATGGCGACACCGTAAGTTTCATCGAATCATATACTGGATTTAAGAAAAATGAATGGTTAGTGACGACATCTATGAAAAATGCAGCAATATTATAATTTAAAAATATTTTCTGTGTGAATAATTTCAAAATATTGACGAAAATTTTATTTTATGTCGAAAGAAAGATCATTCATTAAATTATTACATGGCATTTCAATCTTAATTTTGTTATATTTTGCAACGAATCAATGGGTTTTAAGCATCAGTTTTTCAAATATTTTGATGAATAATATTATAACATCATAATCCTGGAGATAGTTATTTCATATTACATCTTCTTTGTCAATGGTACAACATCCCCACGATGGGCCAAGACTATCTGCCTGCTTGCAGATTTCGTGACAACGGATGATTTCTTTTTAAAGGATAGGGTCGTCAGCCATATGCCCAAAGCTCTACAGTGATATTAGAATGGCACCTACGGTTTAAAGGGAATTCCGAAGCACTACAAACATCCATGACACCGTCGGGACTCGAACACGAAGCTTGTGACACCGAGTGCTGATAGCTAGGCTATTAGGGCCCCTATGCTAGTCAATAAAATTTAAAATAAATAGTCTCTACAACCTTGAATTCATACTTTTTTTTAAAATTGTTTTCAAATGCCAAAAATTTCGATATGAAGTCCTTTGCAACAAATTTATAGCAAATTCAGCGTTACTCAAAGTGCACAAGAATTCTGCTACACCTCACACATTTTGCCACCGCAATTTAAAACGTGATATCTAGGGTGAATAATAGGCTTTTACTCAAACCGAATGGAAAGATTTTTTTTATAAACATTAGTAAACCATGAGTTCTTCTTTTATTTTATTTCCAATGCAGCTGGCAAACACAGACACCTTGGTGTTGGATGCCTTAAGGCAAGCGCTGCACAGACGTTACTCACTTTGCATTACCCAGGGGGCGCGTGTCACTTGAAGACAAGCCACGGACGCGGAGTATCAAAGCCCCCGCAACGCTCTACGATCTTATTAGACCGGGACCTACTTTTTAAAGTGGATTTCGAACCACTACAAACAACCATGGCACCGCCGGGACTCGAACCCGAAACCTGTGGTACCGAGCGCCAGAGCGCTAGTCACTCGGCCATTCAGGCCCTGTTCTTCTTTTATATAAAATGCAAAGAAGATGAGGATATTGCATTCGTAGAAAATTTCCAATAATTGCTGCACTCATTTATGTGCCATTTTGGAAACAGAAAAGCTCCAATGGGCCGCCTGATTATCCATGTAAAGAATTTTGCTCGAGTTGTCACATTCTCCATCGATTCTCCTCGTTTCTGAAAGCAATGACTGCAACAGATGCTTCCATTAAATTTGAACCTAAGTTCTCTTGCATGTTAGCTATTCACATTAGTACGCCGCAATTAGTACACATTAGATTTTCACAATTTGTCTTTACCATTTATGAAATTTTAACAAGGAGTTAAATGGCTGAGTAAGGGGCTCTCGGTATCACAGTGAAATGAATGCTTGTAGTTATTCAGTATCCACTTTAACCGTATGCCCCTGTCTCATAGCGTCACAGAGCCCAATCGCATCCACATCATTTCCAAACTGTAAAGGGGCAACTCATCTCTAGGCACATAGAGCTCTAGACCAAAGGTCCCGGTCTAAAATGAATGTAGAGCGTTGGGTGTACGGCTGGCAACCCTATCCGTAAAAAGAAACCGGTTCCCGTTTCGAAATCTCCCAGTAGGCAGACGGCTTTTGCCCACCATGAGGCTGTTGCGCCAACGAAGTAGAAAAAGAAGATACAACACGGAGCAATATCAGACCGATATTTTCGGAAACATACAAACAGTATGAAATTCGAACAGTTCTAATTTCAGTGTTGAACCCGTATTTCCAGTACTATACGAACTGTACGATTACACTATTGGAACTTCAAACAATACAGTTATACTTTTATCATTTAAACAAAAAAAACTATATTTCAATTCGATTTTTTGAACTTCAAACCATTCGAACTGTTAAATTGTTGTTGTTGTTGCTGTTGTCGTGTCCCTCCTGGAAGGAGGGAAGAGGGATGCAGCTTCTGTTCTGATGGAGCACCCGTAGGTGGAAGTCTGACTTCTGCTCCGGATAGCTCTTACAGTCACAGGAGACCGGGACCTACGGCTTTAAGAGGATTCCGAACCACTACAATTCTATAAGCCAGCGAAATTTAAATTGAAAATTGTTCTTACTTTTTGAACACAGTAGTATATCATATTTATGATTACATTTATGGGGCCTGATGGCCGAGTGGCTAGCGCTCGGTACCACAGGTATCGGGTTCAAATGCCGGCGGTGCCATGGGTGTTTGTAGTGGTTAGGAATCCACTTTAAACAGTAGGTCCCAGTCTATATAATCGTAGAGAGTTGCGGGGGCATTGTTATTCCGCGTCCGTGGCTTATCTTCAAGTTACACGCGCCCCCTGGGTAATGCAAAGCGAGTAACGTCTGTGCAGAGCTTGCCTTAAGGCATCCAAGACCAAGCTGTCTAAGTGTTTGCCAGCTGCTTTAGAAAGAAAAAAAAAGTTTAAAATTGTAGTTCGGGTTCGACAACCCTACCCTGTAAAAAGAAAACATCTCTCGTTTCAGAATCTGGTCCACCACTGGGCTGTCGCACCATTGAAGATCTTAATTAAAGGAATTGTATAATATAAAAATTATACAGTTACAGTAAAAGTTATTATACAATTTTTCAGAATATCGAAAAGTATGAGAAGACAATCGTGCTTTATAATTCATTCCTAACACTTTTCCTTTTCCCGCAAAAACTATTTAAAACTTAACTCACGCATAAATATGAGTGGCATGAATACATTTATGTAGGTGATTATGACTCGAACTAAAATCGTGACAACAAACACGTACGAAGCATGCACAATAATTATTTGGGACAAATGAAACCGAAAACAAGTCATTCTCTCTCTAAATATACCCAAGATGAATGGTAGTAAAAATTTTCCAAGCATTAAATTTAGAACTTGAAGCTGTCAGAAAGTGTAATAAAACATAAAATGTTTGTTGTCTTGCTTGAAAATATCTTTGTTTGTTTTTAAAAAAAAAACTGTTTAGATCGAAATATATGATTTATCTCTATACATATTTCTCAAAATTTGTGTATGTGTTTGTCTGTCTGAGTTTGGCACAATTTGCATCAAAATTTCGCCAAAATTGAAGAATAAAGCAAGAATATTTGTAATACAAAGCCTTGACCAACTGTAAAAAAATATCGAATTTTTTTTTTCTAATGCAGATGGCAATATAAAGACAGTTATCATTATGCCACAAGCAAGGACTGCACCTCTGTTACTGATTTAGCACTACCCAGGGGGCACGTGTAGCTTAAAGTTATGCTACAGACGCGAGTGATACTACCCCCACAACGCTACAGTTTAAAGTGGATTCCGAACTACTACAAACATCCATTGCATCCATACATATTTCTCAAAATTCCTGTTTAGGTTTGTCTCTTTCTGTGCGTGGCCACTATTTAATTTCAAATTTCGCCAAAATTGGCAGGAATATTTCTAATTCAAAGTCTTGAAAAACTGAAAAAAAAATCTCCAAACTAGATCAAACTTGTTAGTTTTTTTTTATTTCGAAGGGCTAGACGAAAAGTTACATAGAAAAACAACACTAAGAACATTAGAATTATGAAGAGCTATGAAAAGGAGGTTCCATCTGCTGGCAGCTTTGCTGTAGACACTGTTTCAAAAGCAAGGAGCCTCGATGACTTTTGTTATGTTCAGCATATTGCCTTGTTACTCGGACTACCTGGTGGAAGTTTCCAAGCTTTATCCCATACGATACGCAAGCGCGAGATTGTTCCTTCTTAAAGTTCTCCCTGAAGGCACTGTCGTACTTCTTCAGCTTCACGAAGACAGGTCAGACTTCTACCTATGGATGCTTCATCAGAACAGAAGCTGGTCCCTTTCCCTCCTTCCATGACATACGTGTTCTTGGATTTGGTCTAGATGTGATCTACCAACTGGGATAAGAAAAAAAGATCTAAGAACAAAAATGAGACCAGAGTCATTGCCTAATGAGCGATCTTGCTTCCCAATATCTCGACTCCTATGTAGGTCCACGAAGGGACCCACATCGGAAATAATATCCGATGTATAATAATATCAAAGTGGGCAAATAGGATCAGTTGAAATGCCTATACTGTGCAGATGGGCGCTCAAGGTGATCGTGTTCCGTTGACAGGTGAAAGACCATCACTGCTTATACACAAAGTAGGATTGGTAATCTAATCCTAATTATTTGTACATTAAGAAGGCCTTTCTTATGGTCATATTTACAGTTTTGAAATTTTCTTCACATTGATGAAACGAACAGAATTCTTTTTGATGAAGTTCTCCAAAAAATGCATTAAAAATTATAAATATTATTAAACATTATAGTATATTAGGCATCATTATAAATTATCTTTATTAATTGATATTTTAAACTGCCGGGTATTGATGTGAGGTGCGTCGCTTCAAGAATGATAAATATGTAGAAAATGTAGTGAAGCCCACGATGAGACATGGAAGACCATTTATACTGTAGCTAAGTTATGCCATCTCAATTTTGATTTCACACATCCAGTGATGGCGTTTTTTGTTGCGGGTATCATAAATGCATCCTACTTTACACATTTATCACGTATATTGCTGACATATACACGAAGCTTTCAGTTGATCTCCACACGCTGAGCTTCTAACCAAGTAGCCTTTCATTGCGAATTCAACGCGATATCCAGTTGACCACTTCTGCCTATTGATTAATTACAATGTCAACGAGATTAATAACAATATCAACGAGATTAATAACAATATCAACGAGATTAATTACAATATCAACGAGATTAATAACAATATCAACGAGATTGATAACAATATCAACGAGATTAATTACAATATCAACGAGATTAATTACAATATCAACGAGATTAATTACAATATCAACGAGATTAATAACAATATCAACGAGAATGATAACAATATCAACGACATTAATTACAATATCAACGAGATTAATAACAATATCAACGAGATTAATTACAATATCAACGAGATTAATAACAATATCAACGAGATTAATAACAATATCAACGAGAATGATAACAATATCAACGAGATTAATTACAATATCAACGAGATTAATAACAATTTCAACGAGATTAATTACAATATCAACGAGATTAATAACAATATCAACGAGATTAATAACAATATCAACGACATTAATTACAATATCAACGAGATTAATAACAATATCAACGAGATTAATAACATTGATAATAACGTTATTAACTAATAATAATATCAATGATGTTTGAAACTTAAAAATATTTTTTCACTTTAATCTTTTTTCACATTTATTTTAAAATTGCTATTTTTACTCAAAGTATCAATAATAATAAATCAAAAGATAAATACTAATAAATCAAATTTTATTTATCTTCTCTACCATAAATTATTAAAGCAAAAAAAATCCTTAAATTATTACTAATATTCACAGGTAACATTTTGTACGGTCACGTTTTATTAGGTAAGCATTACTTGTTTTGAATACAGAAGACGTAATTAACCTAAAGAATGAATATTTTTGTTAGACTTAATAAATTAACATGTCTCTTCAAACTACTTTGAACAATGGATTATAAAATTATGTAAACAACCCGGAATATGAAGTTTACTTAACCTAAAAAGTATTGAAAAAGAATAATTTTACTGTGTAATATTATCTAATGTGAAAATAACATTTTAAAATAACTTATTGATATAAACATAACAAGTAATTATAAAATATTCAAAAGAAATAGTATAACTATCAGTGCATTATCTGCTATAAACTTTTGTTAAAATTTATTTTTTATTAAGTTTTTGTTTTATTTTAATTTTGAAAACTTAGAAAATTTGGTAAAAATAAATGATGGAACTGAAAAGTATATAGTAATCAGACTTCTACGAATAATTCATATGTTCAGCTAAAAATTAAAATAAAATTATTTGGAACAAAAAAATATTGTGTGGATGTTTATTTGTAGAATATTACGAATTTTAATAAAAATTTATAGAATGGTTTGAAAACATAATTTCACAGTAAAATATAATTGAATTAAACTATGAAACAAAAATATTTTCAACAAACATCGATTGTCAAAATATCCGCCAACTATAAGAATAAAAAAAATGATTTTAAAAACTGTTTTAACGGACTTTTTTCATGCTTTATCGTAGAATATATTTTGCCATCAGGTCGCAAATATATATTCTATATATTGGCGGCCTGTTGGCCAATTCGGAATCCCCATTAAACTGTCGGTTACCCCTAAGTGTGCATAAAACGACAGCAGAGCCACAAATCAAACCATACAATATATTTAGTTCTACAATCTATTGAGAAAATTTTCATTTTTTTTTTGTGATTATTTAGTATTGGCATTTAATACAGATTTAAATATTTCTGTTTAACTTCCTTTTTATGTAAGATTTTCTTTTGGTAATCGACAGTCGGAAATGAATTATCGAATAAATTTTTTAAAAAATTATATTTATTTCAATGCGCATAATAAAACCCCCGTAAACATAACTGGAAATTTAAGGAAAGTACTACCAAACTGTAGGGCCTGAGGACCGAGTGACTGGCGCTCTGTGCTACAGGTTTTGGGTTCGGAATCAACTTTAAACCGTAGATTCCGGTCTAAAATGTCTGTAGAACGTTGGGGTTACGGCAGAAAACCCTACCCCTTAAACACCCTCCCTCCAAACAAACCCTACCGTAAAAAACCGCCGTAAAACCCTAACCCAAAAAACATCTCCTGTCTCGAAGTCTGCCGGAAGGCAGACGGCCTTGGCCCACTATGGGGCTGTTGCACCAATGAAGAAGAATTAGCAAAAAAAAATTTTTTTTTAATTTTAAAATTTTAAAATTTTAAAAAATATCTACGACGGATGGATAAATTTTCTAAATTTTTCTGGAAAAATAACCTTGTCCTATACTAAAACAACAATTTAGTTGAATTTATCAGCTGAGAGTTTTGCTCTCTTACAGAGACTTTAGTGTTTTTGTGTCAGATTATAGTTTATTTATTTATGTCTAACTGCATTTTATTTGATTTAATTATATATACATATAGATAGATAGATAATTAATATATTATTCATATTAAACATATTTACTAAAACTCTACGTCTGAAAGGAAATTATTTTCTATTTCACTGATATTTATATATATATAGATATATATACTGTTTCAAAAAACGTGGAAACGATGGCATTTGGATGTTCAGAATCTTGTCTCATTAATCGGACTACCTGGTGGAAATTTTCCTGGTTTTCTCTCACACGATACCTAATTCAGAGTAGTTAGTCCTAAAGTCCTCCCTCTCTTTTCAGGGACGCTGAGCAAAAGTCAGACTTCTACCTACGGGTGCTCCAACATAACAGAAGCTGCCCCCTCTTTCTTCCTTCCATGACTGATATGATAACAACAACACGTTATAACAATATGCGACAACATGCAACAGCAATATGCTATGTTATAATTAATTTTATATAATTTATTTGTTCTGTAAATAAAACCCATCAAAATGGACGTTGCTCGAAAGGAATTATTAAAAATATGACTAAATATTTTGATAAAAATTCCATTCAGAAAAATTCGATGAAACCGAAAGCAATGTAAATATTTGTTTTTTATTTTAAAAACCCAAAACAACCTTCAGGGTTCCAGTTATCTGAGTTCAGTAATTTTTTTTTTTAATTTTATTTTTATCACTCTTGTTTTTTTTTAACACGATATACGATAAAAGACACATTACATAAAATTCACACTCATTATTTAACTAAGCAGAACCACAAAGCTACAAATCCCATGAGTTTAGTGTCTTAGAAAAATGACGAAATAAAACAAAAATATAAAGGGAAATATGTGTTTTAAAAACAGCTCATTTTAAAATAAGTGTCAACTAAAATTTGCAATTATTTTAACTAATCAAATAATTCCATGAAATCTTAAATCAAACTTCTCATGTCAAAACAAACTGAAATCGAATATGTTTGCTGCTGATTATTATGAAATTACAAAACCAAAAACGGATTCATGGATTCGTGACCTAGATATTTGTCAATCAAAAAACTTCATTTCGATTACTCAACTGAGGCGTGGCTTACCATTGTCAATCAATGCAGAAAATTTATCATTTTAAAATTCATTGTTTTTTAATAGAATTCCTTCGCCCCAAAATTAACAATCACTGACCAAATAATGAATAAAAGTCGAAATTTTTTTGTTCACAAATTTATTTATTTCAATTTAATATTAATATGCTTCGTTGTGTTTATCACTTGCAATTACAATGGCTCAAACTTGAATTTCAACGCATTCACGCATTTTTGAGACGCTAGTATTAGAAATAACGAGCAAGAAAATAACGGCGGTTCCATGAATGTTTGTAATGGTTCGGAATCTACTTTAAATCATAGGTCTCAGTCTAATATGATTGTAGAGCGTTGATTTTATGGCTGGCAACCTTACCCTGTAAAAAGAAAACATCGCCTGTCTCAAAATCTGCTAGTAGATAAACCATCACCCGCCCCATCAGGCGGCTCTTGTACCAGTGAAGATTTCGTTTGGTTTGTCACTGTATGGTCATCTTGTACACACGAGGGCTAAACAGACTAGGACCTACAGTTTAAAGGGGATTCCGAACCATCACAAACATCCATGGCAACGCCGGAACTCGAAATCAAAACCTGTGGCACAGAGAGCATGGATTGCCAGCTTTAAGTTGATGGATTAACTGATGTCATTTGATTCTATCTTATTCTTTGCATTTTTTTTATATCTTTAGCCCTGCAAACTTGCCAGTAGGAAAACAAAAAGCGTCGAGTGTTTAAAGATAAAGTCGCAATCCTTGTATATGGGTTATAATCCTCCATGGGTTCAAATTGATTACTAGCTTATCAAATTGATTACTCGCGTCGTTATTACTAATACTAGTATCGCAAAAATGCATGAATGCGTTGAAATCGAAGTTTGAACCATTGTAATTGCAAATGATAAAGCGGCGCTAGCCAGAAAAAAAAACCCCGCTAGCCAGAGTGCTAAACACACGGCCACCAGATCCCGTACCAGTGAAGAAAAAGAAGAATGTTATATTCTCATATTGGACACCGATTCGGAGATATAATAAGTATCATTTATTGTGTTTAGAATTTCCTAATATTGTGCATGGTATTCTGTATCGTTTTAGAGTCCTAATGCAAAGTGCCCTTAAAGCGTATGATTTGGAAGGCGCTTATTATGAAACTATCATGAAATTGTAAAAAGAGAAAGAAAACGCCTCATTTTGTTTATTTTTAATGATTCCCATTACAGGACTAGTTCATTCTATGTCTATGTCATTTATAGTCCATTAAAAGTGTAATTTCCAGTATATTCACTCATGTCCATAAATTAAGGATAATTCAGAATCACACAGAAATTGAACTCTAAAATAAAAATTTCACCTGTAGAATTATCACACACATCTTGAAGAAGAATATGCAAATTACAGGAAACCACCAGATGGCGCGGATAGTACGTCACAATGACGGTAGTGTAAGAGAGGGGTATATAAGGAATGGTGGCAAAGAAGCAAAATTGTTCACAAGCGCTTTAAAAGCCTTTCAGTGCAATAACCGCACAGTTATGGCACAAAGGAAGCATTTGGATGATTTTTTACGTGGTAGAATTATCGGACGACTGGAATCGCTCAGAGTGTCATCTCCAGGCTTTGGCAACGATTCCAAGATGATGGTAATGTGTGTAGATGTTACAGCACAGGTCATCCCCGAGTTACAACGCTGAATGATGACCGGTATTTAGCAGTTACTGCCAAAAGAAATAGACGGAGCACAGCATCAGACCTGTCTCGTCAGCTCTCTTCCGCTACCGGTACGACAGTTTCAAGGCAGACCGTGTACAGACGTTTAGGGCACATTGGTCTATATGCTCGTAGGCCTGTCAGATGTGTTCCACTTAACGCAACTCACTGTCGGCTGCGATTAACCTGGAGTAGAGAGCATGCATTGTGGACACCGCAACAGTGGTCTTGTGTGATGTTTTCCGACGAGTCCTGGTTTAGTTTGCAGTCTGATTCTCGCCGGACTTTCATATGGAGAGCGCCAGGTACCCGTTACCACCAAGAGAACACCATTGGACGACACCGTTACGGTGGTGCAGGATGGCTCGTTTGGGGAGGAATTATTCTTGGTTACAGAACTGACCTGCATGTTCAGAGTGTAACGATGACAGGCCACATCTATCGGGATGTCATTCTGGAACAACATGTACGTTTGTTTCGGGGTGCCATGGGTGCTGAATTTCTGTTTATGGATGACAACGCCCGTCCTCACCGTGCAAACATTGTAGACGAATGCCTTCAATTGGAGAATATCACCCGTATGTATTGGCCAGCATACTCACCGGACTTGAATCCAATAGAGAATGTGTGGAATATGCTTGGCCGACGAATTGTAGCCCGTCAATCCCCTCCCACCTGTCAACCGGAACTTCTGAGGGCATTGTTTGATGAGTGGTGTAATATTCCAAAAGATCAGATTGATAATTTGATACTCAGCATGCCTAGGCGGTTTTAAGGTCTGTATTGCATCGTCCGGGAGACATACTCCATATTAACCATCATTCTAACCATGTTATACTGTTTTTTGTAAATAGGTTCTTTTTTAAAATTTGCTCCAGGGAGTAAAAATCGCAATTTTTATTAATTATGTCAAACATATAGCATCTTTTTTGCTCTTTACCTTTTGTTTAATAAATAGACTTTACAAATAAGTCAAATTTGTTTTGCTTCTGTCTCTTTCTTTGCTTGAACTTCATTATCCTTAATTTATGGACATGAGTATATATATATATATATATATATATATATATATATAAATTGGGTATATAAACTCAAATTACAATTGAAGAATTGAATTAATTTCGCTTCATAAATTGAGTTTCGTTCTAAAATAAATATAAAGCCATGCGTATGAAATTCATACTCAACATATTAGATTGTTTTTCATACGTTTTGCATGACTATGTATAAAACTAAACTCATAATATGCAAGAATTGTTATGCACATTGCTCATACAAAACAGCAATATCATTAATTGACTTAAAAATGCACTTCTAGGTTCACGGAACACTACAGAGATCAACTTTAAGGTATAAATAGAAACACAAACTACAATTGACAAACCGAATTAATTTCGCTTCATATAAAATGAGTTTCGTTACAAAATAAGCAGGGCCATATATAAACTAAATCCCTAATATGCAAAAATTGGCTAATATAACTTGAGTTTCTCTACAAAATAAATATAAACCTCGCGCATATGAATTTCATACTGAACACACTAGATTTTTTCGCACGTTTTGCATGACTGTATGTAAAAGTAAATTCATAGCATGCAAGAATTGCTCCTACAAAACACAAATACCATTCCTTGGCCTAAAAATGCAACTTCCAGGTTCGCGGAACACAGTAGAGAACAACTTTAAGGGTGAAAACTTGTCCAGAATTCGAACGAAAACCTTATCTAAAGGAACAAAAGAATAAGAATGGAGAATTTCGCGAAAAAACACACACGTGCGTTCTCTCTTCCGCATGGTAGTAAGCGTCCATAACTGTATCTAATAGCTTACATAAAGAAAAAAGAACACCAGCAGTGCTTTGCGGTTGCGCGGATGGCATTCGAATTTGCATTTAAGTGGTAGCCAACAAAAGAGAACAAAACTGACACGTTCGTGAAATGTATGCGTCACAAAATAGCCCAACCTATTTTCTTGGACGTGTTAATATTTGTTTATGTTTCGATTTAAGGTTCGAACTTGCCTATCAGGTGTAGAATATGTTCCACATGCGCAGTTCTGAAACAGGAAATGAAATTTGTTTTCTAGCAACCTTGTCCATGAAGCAAGGTTTCATTTTGGCTTTTATGAGTGCTTTATAAATAGAGAAATATGTTTCTGTTCAAATCAAAATATTAAACTTGGGTTGTGTTGTTGTCATTTTTGAATGCTGGTCATTTAAATCTCAGGTCTGTATACTATGAGAACTGCTGAGTTGTAACACATTCAGCACTAACCAAGTAAGGAGTTTACAACATTATACCGTATTACAACTACATTCCTATATATATTATACCTACACTACACCTTATTACACCTCCTCACACCTACATTGTATCTTAAATTTAAAAACAAATACCAAGGATGTCATTCGTAACTTTCTCACAAAACTACAGGTCTACCAATTTATCATAGACATTCCTGGCATAGGCATGGATCAATAAGCTTATAAAATTTTACATATTCTATGGAAAGTATACAATCTGCGGTTTTTGTCTCACCAAACTAATGGGCATTCAAACCTCCAATCTCTCATTGACATTCCTGGCATAGGCATAGATCAATAAGCTTATAAATTTTTACATATTCTCTAAAAAATATACAATTTATGGATTATTGTGTCGCCAAACTAATAGGCATTCAGGCCTACCAATTTGTCATAGACATTTCTGTCATAGGCTTGGATCAATAAGCCTATAAAGTTTTACATATTCTTTGGAAAGAGTACAGTATGTGTTTTTCTTTTGTCTTTCCAAACTAATGGGCATTTTGGCTTACCAATTTATTTATATTTTATTTAAATTTCCTTTATATATTTTTTCTTTTTTATAAAATAGTTTGGAGTTGTACAGTTTTTTTAAAACATCTTGCACGGTTTTTTTTTTTTATAAAATTCTTTGGTGTTCTATAGTTTTTTTAATTTTTTAATTTTTTTTTATAAAATCGTTTGGAATTCTACATTTTTTTAATTCTTTCACGATGCTTTTTTTTATAAAATCGTTTGGAATTCTACATTTTTTTAATTCTTTCACAATACTTTTTTTTACAAA
>BPLQ01012317.1:0-29267 GCA_021605075.1 Caerostris darwini
ATTTTTTAATATATAATATACAAAATAAATTCTATTATTGAAATTATTAATAATTTTGATTATTTTTCTCATATTTTAGCATAGCATTTTATAACTGAAATAATTTATTTTATACTAATATACTATTTTATACTGTTTTTAGCAATATGTGTTTGAAGTATTTATACAATGAAATCTAGTAGATAACAAAAATATTAACACAGTAAAAATATTCCATAGAAAATAAGAGAAGAAAATTTAAGCAATGCATTCTTGTCGAATATAAAAACTTAACAAACACTAAGCATCATAAAACCATACTACCTCTTGATAACATACTTAGAAGAAAGTAACAATTCAAGAATGTATTTATTAAATTAAAAGAAATTCAATTTACGACGAACTTATTGCATTATTCGATTACTATTATAATTTTTGCTGAATTATTCAAATTTTTAAGATTACTATAATCGTTAAATTATTATTATTAAAAATGTTATTATTATTGAATTATTGTATTATCATTACTGCAAGTTATATTTTATTGAAGAAAAAAAATAAATAATACAAAAGGAAAATTGAGGAAAAGTAGTATTAGGATATAAGAAGGAATACTTATTTAAAAATTATTTAAATTTTTTTCTAAATTGTGTTAGGTATAATTTTTTTGAATTATCGAAATATAATGTTTATTGTGATGTTAGAATTTTGATTCAGTTAATATTTTACTTAAATGAATATTGTCGAATAAATAACATGTAAGGATATTTGATGTTTTAATTTTAAGCAATGCGACAAAAATTCAGCTATTCGAATATGTATGTGATAAATAACGTAATAATGTTGTCTACAGATACGGAATAGGTGTTAGAGCTGATATTTTACCTGGATAGCATCACAATGTCTTTAAAACAATTCTATATCAACTTCTGGTGATGGTAGAACAATTAGGCTGCTTTACTAAACTGTTGAAGGGCATTGATGCTCAATATCACCGATGTAACAAACGGGGCCACCATTACGGTGTTTGAATAGATCTAATTACATGCCACTCTAATAATTTACGTAATTATCACAAATAGTGAAATACAATACTAATGTGATAAATATTGCTGCTTTTATCTCTATTATGGGTTATGCGAGAGATAAATCGGTTGTAGCTAGTCTCTGAATAATAAATATCTCTGATATGAACAATATAGAACGAAGATGAAGCTTACATTCAATAATCGAAAAAATTACTAATTATTTTGAACATTATTAGATTATTAATGTTTAATATAAGTATAGAATGAAATCTAGAATTCTGTTTAAAATTAAATAAAATAATGAAAATATGTAATTAATAATAATAATATTAATTAAAAATAAGTATTTGTATCTCAAAAGAAAAAAGTTATAATATCAAATACAATTATAATTAATATAATAAAATTAATTAAAATATTAAAAAAATCATTAATTTCAAAAACTTTTACCTTTATAATAATATTTTGGTGCATTAATTTATTTATTTATTAGTTTCAAAAAATAAAGGCTTGTTTAATAATATATAAATAATAATTTTTATTAAGAAATGTGCAATTATTAGTTCAGTAATCTAAATTGAATTATAAGCAAAATAATAAATAAAAATAAAATAAGAATTGTAAATGAAACGAAGTAATTTCAGACTGTTTTTTAAAGAATTATAAACATTAAGTCATATATTAAGATATTTTTAGGTTTCTTAAGGTTCTCTTTGCTTTTAAATCCAAAAGTGAAATATTTATAAAGTTACAGTATACCACTGATGATATAGTTATACGTATGTTAAATGTTCATGGAAAACGTTACAAGGGATCATAGTGACTTTTTTTAAAGAATAGACTGCTGTTTATCACTGGTTGAATGATCGAGTGACGTTTTCTGACATTACGCTAAGAAATCGAAATTGCAATGTATTTTTCATAGATTTTATTATTTTTTATTGAATGACTGATCTCAAAAGAAACCAGAAATCTGAAATCGCAATGTATAAATTAGTGCCATCAGCAAGTTCAAACGTCTTCTTCGGACGAATTTCTTTGACACAAACAGGTGCAAACATACGATTGGCAACTTCAAGTTTCTGGCAACAGACCACTCCTATTGATGGCAGAGATTTTATCCTAGATGTCAATATTTGCTTTGAGCTGAAGGAGTTCTCCTCTAAGGGATGAAAGCGTTATATCCACTACTCTATGTGCTTCTTTATATCTATTTTGATTTGCAAGAAAAAAAACGAGGAAACTTTACAAGAAGAGTTTCGAAACGTACATTATATACCAAGCGTAAAAATATTTTTGTAAATATTTGGCTTCGATTTTTCTTCTAAGATGCAGCTTAACGATTATTATTTTGATGTTTATCAGATACACGATAACTTAATTTATTTTTTATTATAAATACATACGAAGCATTAGAAAATGTTTTGGTTTACATAATTTACTGCGCAGAAAAAAAGGAAGAAAAAATTAGTGAGTATGGAAGGAAAAAAAAAATTTCTACTTACAATCAATTATTAACAAAAGAAACACGTTTAAAAGTATAAAATATTGTATAAACTGATTTAATTAATAATTAATAAACATGTAATAATATAATATATATTCCATTGTAATATATATAATAATATAATATATTAATTAATAATTATATTAAATACTGTATTGCATAAAATACAACCAACTATACCTTAGTATCATTATTATTATTATAACTATTACTAATTAGTAATAAGCAACTACGTAAACTAATACTTCCTAATTTTTTTAAGTCTCCATAATATAGAACTCTGTAGCACATATTATGACATCATATGTTTCATGTCACAAATGCCGTTCACTTTAAGTACCTTTAAGTTCATCAATATCTTTATGTTGCCAGAGACCCAAAAGATTTAAAAAAAAAAAAAAATAAATCCAATTTATACGTAGCATGTATATTAATTCCTCGAATCTTTCCCATACCTTTCTTTTCTAGGATTCTGTATAACAGAACTCTTCTGTTTCACATTTTTTTCCCTGTGTTATTTGACTACATTTTGGACACGTTTGAATTTAGGCTTAGTCTTCTAGCGATCAGAAATAATGTAATGCAACCATGCTTCTGCCTACGCAACCATGTTTCCTTCCACGCACTGCCAAGAATGCTCCCTGTGCCGTTCAGGAGAAACGGTCAGTAGGCCTCTAGACTCTCACCCAAGAGGAAGTATAGCGCAATCTGCGGTACCGATAAGAGACGTTTAGTTTACAGTCTCTCATCCCGAGAGGAAATATATGTAACACAGCCTATCTGCAACCCAAGTTGCTTGCAGACTCACAGCTTGACTGGCAGTATATTAACCTCTTCCCGAGCGTACCTGAGTATCGGGTTTTCGGCTTATAAGTGGAATCCTTCCACAAATCTATAATTATATGTCTGTAAATGTGTTAAATATTGTATGTGTGTGGTGTCTGTGTATGTTTAAATACATCTGTGTGTTCTCCAACCTGTGCCTCAAGTATTTCAACCCAACCACACCCAATTATGATCCAGTTTCCCAACTTGCACAGTACAATAATTTTAATACTTTGAATTTACGCTTTAACATTAAAACTGAACGTATTTTTAATTTCTTTAAATAAAGAAATTTGATTCTTTATTTAAATTTTTATCATTCTTGCGTGTATGTTTGCATAAATATGTAAACACATAAAGAGAGAATAAATGTATTTTTAGAATTTATTCATGGCTTTGAATTACGTGTTTAGAAACAAATTGTTGATGGATTTTTATAGTTTAGATGTATTTGTTAAATTCATTTGAAAAACAAATTCCTTTTTTAAGTAGGCTCGATTTATCTATTTTTACTTATAGAAAAAAAGAAAATGTTTTGTATGCAATTATAGTCACAAAAACGTTTGTCTTTATTTATGCCAAATATGTTATAAAGCAACATAATGACTCCTTTTTTCTGCAATAGAAAAAATATTCACAAAAACAACTGAAAGGTAAATTTTTTTTCTTGAATCAATGAGTGAAAAGTGTTTTTTTTTCTAGAACATTTGTGAACACAAGAAGAAAAAAAAAATTTTTCTCTCAAAATATACTTCAATGAAAGTTGAAATATTGAAAACGAGGTTTCTAAAATTTCATTCCGGAGCGTTGCAGTTGTCACATATTTGTTTATTGCTGGAAAGTATTTCGTTTCGAACGTTGAGTAAATTTATTTTCTTATTTCGTAAAGTAAATAATTTAAAGAAAAGTAAACAGAAAATGCTTGAAACGATGGAAAAATATTGTTTTATAAAAAGAAAAATTCTGATAAAAGTTTTTTTTTTAATTAAATGTTAATTCTGAATTGCTTATTTTTGAAGTGCATTTTAAAGAGTTTAAGGATATATATTGTACAACAGTTATGCAGTAAATAGAGATATCCAAATAAATTTCAGAATTAATTATTTTATGTAATTTTTTATTAGATATTATCTAATTTAAAAGAAATCAATTTGGATTCTGAACTGATCACATAGCAATCATAGTTAAATTTCTGAATAAACATCTTCTCTATAGGATAAAAACTAATTTAAATATTACGATTAAATATAATTGATTAAGAGTAAATTTTGGTTGAATATTTTTTCCATAACATTTTTAGAAACAAATACACAATATAGATTTACATTAGGCTTTACGTATTACACTTGGAAGGCTTTACATAAGTAATGCTTTATAAAATGACTTTATATATGAAAATGACTTTACATAAATAAGATTATACATATTTATAAGGCTTTACATAAGTAAATTTTTATATTAATGCTTCATAAGTAATACTTTATATAATAATAAGATTTAAATAAGTAAGACTTTACATATTAATGAGACTTTACATAACTAAGACAATATATATTATACAAAATCAAATAATTACAATGCCTATGCTGTAATGTAAATACTAATAAATTACATACTTTTTGAAAGCTGCTGTAATTGAAATTAATTTCAATAGCTGGAAAAGCTGAAAAATATAAAACAAAAATTTTAAAACTGGTAAAATAGTATCTCAAACAAGTGTTGAAATTAGTTTGCAAATATTATATATGTATTAAAGAATGCAGTATTTTAATAAAATGTAAACAACCTCCTTAATAACTAAATATTATTTTTTAAACATTTTTTAAACAATTCTTTAAAAAAATATTCTCCTTATTAAATTTAATTTCCGAAAATTTATGGAATTATAATATTACAAAGTAGCACTTTAATCTGTGGTGAAACCTTAATCATTTCTTTTAATTACAATTAAGTTCTTTTAATAATAATTATCAAAAGTGTTATACAAATGCAACATTGAAAAAAATAAATGTGTACGAAAATTAATAATGTTTTAAGAGTTAATTCATTAAAATATGATGCATTAAAAATTTCAGTCTTAAAAAAACCCCTTCATTTTATTTTAACCTTTTAGAATTTTTTTGTACTATTCTAAGAGTTTAGCGTTATTTTCTCCCGAAACACATTTTTGAAAGCTATTAATTTATTAACAAAAAGTTAAAAGAGGTATTCCTTAATTTTAACACGTGTTGGTTTCTCTTAATTGAGATTAATACTTCTCAATTAATATTCATCAGAAAAAAAAACTTTACTCGTGAACATAATTATGTATAGAATTTAAGAATTTAATAAAGTGTACAAGTAGTCTGTATTTTAGATTGCTTTTTGGGAATATAAATAACCCAAAATAAATGAGAATAAAGAGCAGGGCGCTTTTATGGCTCCTTTATCGATAAAATATGAAAGGAAACGCATTTTATGAATTAATTATGCTTATTAGAAACATAAAATACTAGTAAATATTATTTTTAGTGCTTTCTAATTTCACATGCCACCGAAATGTATAATTATTATAACAATAAATATTTATTATCTTTACTTTATTTAATATTTTCTCAGTATAAAACCTAAAACATATTATTATTATTATGATTATTGTTGCTACAACATATTTTTGTTACAATTTCTAATTATACAAGAGTATAAAAATTTCTGTTATGGCTGCAATGGTTAAACCACTTAAAGATACAGATCAGAGATTCTCAAAATGTGCTTCCTGTAGTATTACAGAAACATATTTGCCCATATATAAAATAAATATAATTATTCTTTTACTTCTAGATTTTCCCACTAAAAGAAAGCTTTTATTAAAACAACTAACATTTCTGGTTGCTTTTTTTATTTACACACTGATTCATGCACATAAAAAGTCGCAAACCGAAGTATTATTCAAATTACTAGGAGGGGTTACTTCCATTGTTTTCATCTAGAAGCACTAGGATCTATGGGATTTTCAAATTTCAATTCAATTGCAATCTCTTGGACTTCACCGTCAATAATTAGTAATCTATGGGATCGAAAAATTGAATATAAAACTTGAGGCGTTATTAGCGAATGTTTCATTCTCAGAAATTTTTATATAGTATTCCTGCACTTATTTGTGACTTTTAAATGTGCCCTGACTTTAAAAGCTTAGTTCACCACTGATATAGATGCTAAATTTTCCATATTGGAACAAAATATTTTAGACATAATTAAAATTTAGTTAGTTTTATTTTGAATTTATTCAGTGAAGTGTGTTGTTCAGAAAATATTTTTTCGTGTTTAAAGAAATTGATTTTTAATAATAAAATTAATATTTTCACAAACTAAATGTAATTAAATATTTTCTTTTGGTGTAACAAAGCGTTAAAAATAAATTTTATATTTTAAAACTAAAGAAGAAATGCTAATTTTTCAATTTTTGAATAAATAAACTTTTTATCCAAGAAAGTTATTGATTAAATTTTGCAGCAAAATCTCGACACAATGCAAGCAAACACATTGAAAAGTTATGAAAGTGAAAATATTTAATTTAATAAATAATAAACTGAAAAGTTCAGAAAATTTAATAAAAAAAAAGTTGTTTGGAATTAATAACTTTTATAATAAAATTATATAACAAAAAAACTCTTTATCTTTGTTGTTTAAAAAATAATATACAATAAATTTATGAGCATTGAATTGAGGTTTATAGCAGTCAATGCAATGTTTTTAAAATTAAAAATAAACAAGCATGTTATTCTTTGGCGATTCTGGAAAATTTTAATTTTTTTTTGAGCTAATAAGATTAGCAGTTAAATAAAAAAGTCTTATTTCACAGTTATTTCCATATTAAAGCTGCTTATTATTATTGAGGTTTGGGAATAATTAATTGAGGTACCAAACGAATCTACATGTCAGTGTTATAAGCAAATTATCAATGTTTTGATTAACGGAAATGATTTTATTATTTAAAATAATTCTTTATTACTGATTTCGGATTTCAAGTATTAATTTCAAATGCTACGAACTTGGAGATAAATTCAATTACCTTTAGTACGGCAAGCATGTAGAAAATTGATCCTGCTCAGGGAACCTGTTACATTCCAACCACATTTTGTTACTACTATATGGGCTTGTCATTTCCTTCCCCCAAGAAATAGTTACTTGATTCTCTTACTCTTTTATGCTCTTACTTCTTCAATGGAAGCAATGGAAGGAATTTCATTCCTATGAATTCATTGTATCCCTTTTTGTGATATTCTTTGATCATTTGGTCCAGCTTAATTTGTCTAGTGCGAAACTCCAACACACTAATCACCAAGGGTATTTAAAAGTATAACGACCTGGATGATTAGTACAATAATTACAATTACAATAATTATATCATCAGATATTTTGTAGTACAAAAGCTAAAATTGTATTGATAAAGTGTTCACTGTTAATTTGAAAATTATAAGTGAATTCTAGTAAGGATAAGACCATCTAAACTTTTATTGAAAAAAAAACTGAAATTACAATAGTGTATGCCTTTATACTAGATGAATTTCAATATTTTCAAAAATAATTTTTCTTTCATTATTAAACCAAATAATTGTGGAATAGAAAAAAGCAACACATTCTCGTTTCTATATTTGTCTTAATTATTCTAATAGTTGTTTTTGATAATATTACTAAATCATTTTAAAAATATTAGTACATATTAATTCAAGATTAGAGTACTTTAAATTTAATAAAAAAAAATGTAAATTTCCTTTATTTATTCTTATAAAAATTCAATCTTAAGCTTACTGTTTTAATCCGATCACTCTAAAAACTCACACTATGCAATATTTTTCAAAAAAAAAGTGTCTACAAATAAGTCACTGAGGACTTCTCTTGAGTTAGAAACAGATGCAAGAGATAGAACAGCCAATTCGAAATTCAAATCCTTTTGAAACTTACGTTCAGGGATTTAAAAGTGATTTGTGTTTCTTGCAATTTTTGAAAGAGCCAATGCTAAATCTTTAAAGTGGTTGTGCAGATAACGTTAGTATTAATGTTACTGATTCTTTCGAGTATTCTAAGCAAAAGATATATGTGATGCACATAATAAAATGTTAGATGTTTTTATATTTTCAGATGTTTCTCAAATATCAGTTGAATTTGGGAGTAAAATGAAACCTAATGATAAAAATAAAAATTCAATTTTTAAAAATTTGGAACAAGTAGATACACACTCAAGTTAATATTAGCTTACGGAATAAACTTGTTAAAATAAAGGCACTCGTAAATGGCGAATCAAATTGTGTAACAGTTTCTGTATAAATCAGGGCATTGAAAAGACCCATATAACTTCATTCAATGTTTAATGTAGAATCGAATAGATTCAGTATTGAATTAAACATAGTATATTATACTGAAGGGAACCTGCGACATTCCAATCACATTTTTTGCTATTAAATGGTATGGTACAGTCGGTCCCTCTCAAGAAATATTTTCTTTATATTCTTCTAACAAGCAATGATAGGATTTTCCATCCTTAAATTTATTGTACTCATTTTTGTGGTAAACGTTGATCTCTTGATCCAGCTTCATTTGTTCTACTTTAGAAATCCAATACAATAACTATCCATGTTCTTTAACAGTAATCATTACGATAGTTAAATAATCTGATATTTTGTAGTGCAAAAACTAAAATTCTATTGACAAAGTGATCCCGGTTTATTTAGAAATTATAAGTGAATTCTGTAAGAATTAATCCAACAAAAAATTTAGTTGAACATATTGGATATACACTGAAGTGACAAAAGTCATGGGATAGCAATATGCAAATTTTCAGATGGCAGTAGCATCGCGTAGAACAGGTACAAATGCGCAGTGCTTTCGCAGAGCTTTCATTTCTGTTCAAGTTATTCATGTGAAGAGGTTTTGACGTGATGATGAGCGCACGACGGGAATTAACAGACATTCAACGCGGAATGTTAGTTGTAGCTAGACGCATGGGTCATGCCATTTCGGAAATCGTTAGGGAATTCAACATTCCCAGATCCACTGTGTCAAGAGTGTGCCGAGAGTATGAAATTTCAGGCATAACATCCCACCATGGACAGCGCAGTGGTCGACCGCCTGCACTTAACGACCGACACCGGCGACGTCTGCAAAGAGTCGTAAATTCTAACAGACAAGCAACACTGCGTCAAATTACCGCAGAAATCAATGTGGGACGTACAAGGGACTTGTCTGTTAGAACTGTGCGGAGAAATTTGGTTTTCTTGGGCTATTCCAGCAGAAGACCGACTCGAGTGCCTTTACTGGCAGAACGACAGCGCTTGCAGCGACTCTCGTGGGCACGTGAGCATATCGGTTGGTCCCTAGATGAATGGAAAACCGTGGCCTGGTCCGATGAGTCACGATTTCAGTTGGTAAGAGCTCATGGTAGGGTTCGAGTGTGGCGCAGACCCCACGAAGCCATGGACCCAAACTGTCAGCAAGGCACTGTTCAAGCTGGTGGTGGCTCCGTAATGGTGTGGGCTGTTTTTTCATGGCATGGACTTGGTCCTCTGGTGCGACTGGACCGAACATTGACTGGAAATGCTTATGTTCAGCCTACTTGGAGATCACTTGCAGCCATTCATGGACTTCATGTACCCAAACAACGATGGGATTTTTATGGATGACAATGGGCCATGTCACCGGGCCACAACTGTTCGCGATTGGTTTGAAGAACATTTTGGACAATTCCAACGAATGATCTGGCCACCTAGATCGCCCGACATGAATCCCATCGAGCATTTATGGGACATCATCGAGAGGTCTGTTCGTGCCCAAAATCCTGCACCATCAACGCTTTCACAATTATGGACGTCTATCGAGACAGCATGGCTCAATATTCCCGCAAAAGACTTCCAACGACTTGTTGAGTCCATGCCACGTCGAGTTGCTGCACTTCGCCGGGCGAAAGGAGGGCCGACACGATATTAAGAGGTATCCCATGACTTTTGTCACTTCAGTGGATAAGTCTAAACAAATTGGAACTTACACGTTTATGTTTTTAATATAATATACGTTCTATTTAGAAATTTTAAATAAAAACTATTCTTTCATTGCTTTATACATTAAAAAAATCACAATATATGATGTGTCGATTTAGGAATTATATTTTATAATCATAAACATTATTTTTATTAATTATTGAAATCTATAAGAGTATTTGGAAATAAATTCGACTCAGACATTATCGGTGAAGAAAGAATTTTTAGCAATTATTAAAAAACAACAAACGAACTAGATTAATAATTTAAATCAAGTGTAACATATCTCAAATGCACAAACAATTAACATTATATAAATATAAATAACTTTCACTTAAATCTGAATTATTTATAAGCCACATTAAGTAATCAAGTGAAAATTATAAGTTTTGTGTTACTACTTCATAATTTATTATCATATACTAATATCTCATTTTTAAAAGTATTTTACAGTATAAAAACTTGCTCACAATATACCTTCTTTCATTAACTAAAGCCTTTAATTGTGCACGATGCTCATACATTTTGTGCAGTAAGTATTGAAAGTAACCTGAACTAAAATCAGAGTCACAAGAGGTCTTTTAGCTCTTATCGACTTCCCCTCACTTGACATTAATTAGCATTCTAATGATCACGACTAAATGATATTTGCATTAGGAAAATACATGCATAATTCATTGACAATGCGATCTTTGGACTCTGCTTCAGATACACCTTACGTTGTTTGACAATCTCCTCTGACTTCGTTAACCGTAAACTCCACAGAGGTTGGAGAGTAAGGCCCTTTCTGAACTCAGAACTAATATATGTATTTCTGGACTGGAATAAATTTTCTTCTTCATCCAATATATAACAAAGAAATAGAAAGAATTTCCTTATTCTTCATCATTTTTTACTAAACTTATGTCTACCGTAGGTAACATTATGAATTCCTTTGCATAATTAAGTTCTCTAGAGGCCTGGTGGATGATTCGATGGATTTCTGAGCTGAGAAACGATATTAAATATTGCAAGGGAAACTAAATCTAAAACCATTTAATGTAGGTCGTGGACGGCTACGAATGATCTGTTGGCTTTAAAGCCTTTCTATTGAATTCAAAGAATGTGGCAAAAGGATGCTCCTTCCCCTCTCATTCTAGTTTTTGTCCCTAGATGTATACGTTCTAAATTCTAGTTATAAAATATAAGGGCAAAAAACATTTGCTTATTCATCCTTAAAATCTAAATTTGATTTAGATTGAGAAACCGAATCTGCTACATATTTTCTGTTATGGAGTTAAATGACCTGAAGTCAAAATGTAGACAAAAGACAAAATCCTTTATATAATTATAGACGTAAACAAGTGCATAAGATAAAGTTAAAAGAATGACATGTTATTTTTAATTAAATATACTTTTTTGTCGAAATATTTTCTTTTAAAAAAATATCTTTATCTATATTTTTGTCAAAGAATATTTTATAAGACTTAATATTTCACTTAAAAATGTAAAAAGTGCTTTCTAATTGAACTAAAATAGTACCTTGACAAAAATCCTTTTAATTTTGAAAAATATTACAAGATTCGAAATTTACTTAAACCGTGTTATATAATGATAATATTGATACAAAATATTGTCTTATCAATACATTAGTAGTTAATTGATTCATTAATAGTTAATTTACCAAAATGATATAAAATTATCTTGTCATAAGATCAAGAAATCTAATTTAAATCAATGTTGTAATTAAAGTGTTGTTAGTCCTGTAATTAACTTTAATCAGTGTTGTATTAAATGTTAATTTGATACAGTTATCGAATTAATATTTTCCGAATTTATCACTTATTTCAACAGAATGACAGCTACGTCCTTAAATTAAATTAGATGAAAACTTATTTATATAAATTAATATATTTGTTATACATCAGAGCAATAAATTTTGTATCATTAGTTTTACTAGTACACTGAAGGTGAAGTTTCCTGACAATAATGATGATGATGTTGAAAATTACCCCATCTGAATCTTTATAGTGTAACAGAAAAGAATTATGATAGCAGAGACTACGCTGTTAAAGCCTTTATACTTTGATTAATGAAATTAATTAATGAAACGGAACAGAATGTCACAGTTTAAATTATATAAAATTAACAAACGACACCAATTATGTCTTAATAACTTTTCTAAATAACTTCAGTTTAATTTAAGATAAAATTATATAATAAAGAATGGATGGTACAGAATATTATGTCGATAAATTTGTGGTAAAAGATTAAATATGCTATTCACATAGTTATATATCATGATAAACCAATCCATAATGGGATGTGTTACACATAGCAGAACATAATACAATATTTCATATGAACTTTAACATAATAACGCATGTAGAAACGCATATAAAGTTGATAAACAATATTATTACATAAACAACAAAGTTTTATTAAATTAAACTCATTCACAACATTGAAAATCATAAATAGCATGAACAAAGCGCGATGAAAGGAATCTACGATTGAAGCTGCTTGAGGTAGAGGTCAGAGATAATTTTTGTTGGTATAATACCCATCATAGTGGTAATGTGTTTATCTTTTACAATTACTAAATAGTTAAATTGGTTAAGTTGCAATGAAATGTTTATTCTAAAATGTTCGAAAATGGTGAATAAATTGGCTAGAGAGTCCAAAAATTAACTAGTAGAAAGAATCAAAATGTTGGAGCTTTGGGATTTAATATTGAAATTTGAAAGGTACAACGAGAAATTCGCGTAACACTTATTGGGAAAGACTAAAGAGTAATTAAAAGAGGACAATTGAAGAAAACTAATATCTACTGATTGTTTTCCTTGTCCATTCTCTTTTTTTTATCTATTTAGCTTTGTTATTTTTGTTATTTTTATCATCCGTGTGTGTGTAATTTATGTTTAAATTCCTTATGCAAAGCTATAAATTGTCTGACTCGCAATTGTGCGTTAAATTCCGCAGCTAGAATACAGATGGAATTATTGGGATATAAATTTTTCGAGAGATTTATTTAAACAAAGCTTTAGAATAAAAGAGAAAAAACATGCTTTCTTAATAAATATAAGTTAGTATATGAAATACAATAAATTCTAAAATTGAATGTTTATAAATCTATACATTTTTTATGAATTATATATGTACGGTTCCGGTATTTTTGAAATGAATTTTAAATTATGATTTTGCTTTGGTCGATTGGTAATTTATAGTAAATGTTAGAATAGGGAAAAATTAAAATGAAGTTCTAGTTCGTATTCGGATTTCGCGGAGAGAGGTCGAGGTGCAGTACAAACGTGATGGTAGGCTGATGCAGTAGGTTCTTTTGGTTTAATTTTTTGAAAACGCTAATCGCTGGTATCTTGTCTAGTTTAGTTTGTGTTGTAAAGAATGAATATATATGACTTTAAATTTCTTTCTTTTTTCCGAAAGCGTAACTCGCATTGTAATATATATATATATATATTTTTTGGAGAAATATTAGTAAATGTTAAATTGATTTGAGAAGCGTAATTAAAAGTGGCAATTTTAATCAAATCTCAGGAAATGTGATTTCCAAAATTTGGTTTAAGAGATGGTAGAAGATTTTAAAATAATGGAATTTAAAAATTTATTAATAAAATCGAAGACATAGGAACAGGACACCGTGAAAGAATAATGATTAACAGAGATAATAATTAACATAGTAGAAAATAAAGCCCGTGGGGAATGAAGAAAGAGAAGGGAAAAAAGAGACTTTGAACAGGAGAATTCGGGCCTCGACATCCACTTCCACGTCAGTGATTAGTGATGAAACAGTTTCGAAGCTCAATTTACAGCAGATCGTGCAACAATTTAATCAAGAACGAATGTCATCAATCTTTACTTGGTGACCTTTCAACGTCTAGTTAGAGGTTGGAATTATATAAAACCAATTGTGTTACTCAGTTTTTTGTTTTTTTTTACCATCGGGCAACAGCTTATGGTGAGAGGACCGGGTGAATGGCTCGACGATTATGATTAAATTAAGCTGAAACTTTTTATGCTTAGTGCAGTGAATTCTAGAATACGCTTTACTCAAAGAGAAACCCACTTCTCACTACCCTCAGTTCTATAATAAATCACTGCCTTAACTTTATTGTTTATGAACTCTCTCCATTTTTTTTTCCCACCAACTATAATTTACAAATGAAAATACTTTAAGTTATTTGTTGTAGGTCTTACTAACTGTGGCAGATAAATTTCACCCTTTTTTTCAAGCACTGTGTTGCACTCTCTAACTGTGACTCCGGAAACTCAAATCCGACCTTTTAAATCAACGAGTCATTAAAAAAATTCATGACTTATTAGTCTTTACAAAATCCACTTTAGTTTAAAATACATTTTCAGAAACTTGCTGACTTGCTGCACACACACACATATACACTATCTGGAAGAAAGTGATTTGACAATACATTGTATATACCGTATCCCTATAAATACTCTGTATATATTGTTTTTTCCAAGATACCGCCACTAAATTGCCAAGGTGTCATTAAATCCCGTCTCCGTAACTTTTCTCCAAAACCAACTGTAGCAAATGTAGACGGGGATTTTAAAGCAGAGTGAACTGCCTAAACATTTTTTTAACCGTAAATTGATAAATCGCTTTTTAGGTGTGGCCGTTTAAACTCTTCTCCATAAGTTTTACGCTGGACGTTCGGTGGCCCATAAGCCTTTGATTACGAAAACCAAAAGAAAGCGCGCCTTCGATGGGCCAAAGATCACCGTACTTGGACTCTGGATGACTGGAAAATGACGAGTCACGAACCCGTTTCCGTTCCAATGGATGTGTTTGGGTACGGCGTTTACCAGGAGAACGCCTTTTGCCCGAGTGTGTCGTCCCAACTGCAAAGTTTGGTGGAGGAGGATTGATGGTATGGACGTGTTTCTCCTGGTATGGGGCTGACCCACTGGTGAAAGTTGATGATGCTATGAATGCCGATAGATACTGTGATATTCTCCACAATCATGTCCTTCCTACCTTGTGAGCAACGTACGGTATGAATGATTGCTGGTATCAAGACGACAACGCAACATGCCATATTGCAAGGAGGACTCTTGATTGGTTGAACAACAACGTTAAGCGCATGGAGTGGCCGGCGCAGAGCCTGATCTTAACCCAATTGAACATCTCTGGGACGAATTCCAGAGTCGGTTGAGGGTTGCACCCCACTCCCAAAAGCAAGCCTGAACTATGGAACTTCCTGTTAAACATTTGGAAGGAAATTCTCTCTTACCACTATGGCTAATTTAGTGGAAACATGCTCCAGAAGGGTTGCAGCTGTGATCGCAACCACACCCACCTCCTATTAATTTTTAATAAATATGGGTTTATGTCGTTATAGTGTCGTGTCCCGTCACTTTCTTCCACATAATGTATTTTATATATATTATCCTAGAATTATCATAAATGAAGAAGCGAAAATTAAATTTTAAAATTATAAACATTTTTTTTTCCTAAATTTAAATTTCTGTTGAAAAACGATATAACTTATTACAAATAAAAAGCGAAAGTACGATACTGCTAGCAGTATGAGTATGAAAAATATTTTTTTAGGGTTCCATGTTTTGACTAAAATTCTGTGGTAAAAAATAAAACATAATCTCGCATACTGCATTGAAAAAATATTTTTTTTTATCTTCCATTCAGTAGTTGCGGCTTTACAGTATACAAATAAATTGCTTGAACGACTTATAAGATTTGAAAAACGCCTTGAAGTTTCTATGAGAAATAATTATAGAAAGGACAATGCAATATCTTTCTGTTTACACTACTATATCTAGCACAGAGTGTTTTTAAATAATCGCCTACCATGAATACTTTAAATTTTTCTTCGATAAAATTTCCTTTGCAATTGTTGAGATGTGAACCATTGCCTTGTGGGCATTCTTTCTCTTAAACTTCAGCATTGAGCATTAAAGTGTAAACAAAGGTAAAGCCAAGCACTTTTTAAGTTTCATCTTTATGTGCGAACTTAGGATTTAAAACATAAAAATAAGGAATATCAAATAAAAAATATTTGCTTCGAGAGGAGAAAAATCTGAATTTATACGGAAAAGGATATGATTGGAAGGCATTCACATCAGAAGAAATTTTAATAAGTGCCTTAAGAACATGAGAAAGGTTTTCTTTTCCTACTGAGGTAGATGAAAAAGTTTTTTATAAAAATCAGTTATTATTATTCTGCTTTATAATCAAGAAAAAAATTATTGTATAACAAGTTCCCAAAACAGAGTGATAGTATTTTGCAAATCCTGATTGTGGAGTGTTTAAAACAGCTTTTGAAAATTCTATATATTCTTAAAATATTATGTGTATGTTTATAATTGAAAAGGAATGTTTTATTTGAAGAAGATAAACAAGAAAATGTAATGGAATACATCGAATGCTCTATAAAATATATTATTTTTGCGTATCCTACATTTAATTAAAAGAGATTTTTTCTTTTGGTATTAAAATTCAATTTTTATTACAGATTTTATTTATAGGGAAAAAAATTAATCATTAATTTTTTTTCCCCCTAAGCATGCAATTTTTTTTTGTTGTTGTTTAGTTTCAATAGTTACGTGTTGATTTAATTTTTTCAAGTAAATTAAAAAATTTTGTAATTAAAATTATGAAATAAAAGTATTTATTTATTATAAGGATGCCACTTGATAAAGTCAAATATTGAATGTACATTCATCAGCAATTAATTTTATTGATGAGAGAAAAGAAGCGCGCGGGACAATATCCAGCAACATCATCTATAATAACATTTCACTTATAAATTGACACAACATACTTAAATTTATGAAATAAAATGCAATTCGTGTTTTTGAAAATTGTATTATTGAAATTAATAATTTTTTTTATGTGTGGTTTGTTTTATAATTAGCACATAAGTGTTTGATAACACGCCTCAGTTTGTATTATGAAAATCTCCAGATATTATTATTTGGGCCAGTGGTTCTCAAATTTTCTGGAGTCGCATTTAAAATACTACAAATAATTGTAGGCTTAATATATACCAATTTCTGAGAAATATGTTATAATAATTAAATTAAACATTACAGAAAAGATAATGTGATAAAAAATAAAATAAAACGCAGCTTAAGTTTAGTTTTTCTGGTGTTTATGAGAAATATAGCCTTAAGTGTCCTAGCGATTCTTTAATGTTTGCGAATATATTTAAGGGACAACTGTAATATATAGAAGATATTCTCTCTTTTTACATTTAATTGTGGTGAGGGTTTAAAACCTTAATTCACATAAATAAGACGCTGAAAATTGTAGTAAAACTTTCAAAGCTTTTTTAGATATTGTCCCGCATTCTGCTTTGAAAAAAGTTTCCAAGAAACAATTCCTTATGTTTAATTCTCAATACACGCTCAGTGGACATAACTACTAATTCTTCTTCGTCAGTTAATATCAAATGATCAACTATAGGACTTACTGACCGTGGAGTTTCATAGGCTGCAATTCAAATTTTTTTATCATTAAAAAATCACAAAGACACTACACTTGTAGTAGCCAAACATGGAAGTGGCCGCTCTTAGTTTTTACGAAATCCTCTTTTGATGCATTATCGCTGTTTGGTATTTTTTTACATGAATAAAATAAAATAAAAATAAAAAAACGAAATCAGAATGTTTAGTTGTTTGTAATGAAAGCTGTCGTTGAATAAGAAAACTGACAGGTAATAAAGTATCAATATTTATAACTATATTTATTTCAAAATAGTAACTATATGTGGACACATATTTCTCAATAACGCATGACACACCTGACAATCTTCTAAAGCATATCCTTTGAAAATCACTAATTTAGGCATTGAATGTAAAATTAATTAATTTTCTTTTATATCAAACAAAACTGACTTTTATCTATTTAATATGTTTAATCGAATCTCACACATACAATTTATTTCTTTAATTCTGTGTTTTACAAGAATTTTTTTCATTTAAGAAGAGAAATTTATTGAAGAATTTTAGTTAATTAGTATTTAATATGAATTGCGGCTAGTCTAATAATGCATCTTTAACCCATATTAAAGTACTTTTAGGTTCAAATAAAGAGTTCTAAATTGTAATTCGCTCACATTTAATTGTTTTAGCACTGAAATAAACTTGACGCAAATTATTAAAATATTTATTCACGAGTTGCTTGTGTTCATTTATCAATTTAACATATATTTATTTATAAAGAAATGTTATTTAAAATTTAATTAAAAATAAATGATATTTAAAATGAAATCAAAAAATTATATTTAAAATGAAATCAAAAAATTATATTTAAAATGAAATCAAAAAATGATATTTAAAATTTCAAATTAAATTTGTTAAATGATATTTTTTTTTTAATTTTATGTTACTACATTTGGTCTTAAAAATGCATATTCAATTATAGGAGAATTTCAAAACTAATTTATATTTATTATTTACTTGTATAGTATTTCCTGTTTGTTAATTATATTTTTATACACGTTTGTGTCATTTTATGCTTTTTACAATATTTATCGTTAATGTTTATCCTGCAATTTAGAAATTTGTAAATATATTTAATTATCAACATAAGCAAAATAAAGTTTACAATTATCATTTCGTTTTGGTTTATACAGAAATACATTAATGGGAGCCTTAATTTCTTTGATGCATTTATATTAAATTATTAAAAATTAAATTATTTCTTCATTATGTAAATAAACAAGGACTATCAATATTAATTTCAACTCATATTTTCAAGAGTGACTGCATTTTATCAATTTTGTTATTTTACGAAATATTCTTCAAAAGCAAACTCTAAGTAATAACGAGAACGAAATGATAACCATTTATTTTGAATAGTTCTAAACAGTACTTTTCAATTACTTTCATTAAAATTCGGTAACATTCAACTATAGCATGAACTGGCCATAGTTGTTTTCTGTATTCCCTGGCATTGGTTAAGTGATGTTATTGTGTGACTCTTCTCAGTAAATATTTAAACAGTTTCTCTGACGCAGTTAATTAATGAACAGATGTGGTTCTGCTCGTACATCTCGTAAATTATACAACTCGAGTTCTTGAAACATCTCGCGTGTTCAGATATTTCGATTGGGTTGAGACTGAATGGACGCTAGTTCACAAGGAGAAAACAAAAAGCATCATAACAGGCAGAGACACATTCAAGAGTTTTGAATAATATATCCTCAACACAATACGTTGAAGGCTTTTAATTTGCATTAAAGCTTTGAGAATTTAGCTGGAATTACCTTAAATGGTCACAAAGGAAGTTAACAGTACTGTAATTTGGTTTCTAATTAAATCTGCCTTTTACAAAATAACACCAATATACACCAGCATGTTTGAAATTAACTAAAATGTTTTAGTAAAAATCAATTCATAGGTAAAATATAGCGATAAAGCCAAATGTGTTACTAACTCATGATAATATAAACAGTTTTTAATTCCATTTAAATGAGTATTGCGATCTTTCAAAATTAAATTTAGCTACAGGTATGAATTGTGAATTAAATATTTAAAGCAAACATTTAAAATTTTTCTGTTGCTTAGAATTTTAAGGTGAGGTCATTTGTCTCTATAAAAGTAGATATATAGCCTAACTAGCCATCTTCGAGCCTAACGGAGAACGTTCTGACAAACAGATTTATTCTGTGCTTCACGGGCTTAGACATGGGAGAAATTGTAACTTCCAATATGTAGTCCTTGATCCAAATTGCCCTAGTTTTGAAATCTTAAGTACCAATCAAGTCCAGCTTAACTTCAAATTTTGATTTTGTGTTTTTTATTTTCAAAGAATTTTCTGCATCTTCTTTTGTTTCACTTTCGAGTAAAATTTTGTTATGTAAAAAAAAAGAGCTAGCTTTATATCAAACGTGTTACCATGTTTTTGATAAATTAATTTTTAAGGACTTAATCTCTCCAAAAAAGGAAAGCAGTAGTATGTAGTATACTTTTAAATAACAATTTTAATAGAAGAGCAGGTACAAAATGGCTAATAAACTAAATATACATTAAATAATAAATTGAATTATTTAAATAACAAATAATTCTTAAATCCAGTAAAACGTAAATATGCTGTTGCATTCCAGATAACAACAAACACCGAACTAAAATATTGTGTAGCTCACCCTCACTGAAATCTTAAAAATTAATTACTTAGATAAATGACTTGTGGCAAAAACTTTAATTAGATAAATGACATTTAAATATTTCTGTCAACTACCGAGTAAAGATCATGGAAGAAGTAAAGAACAAAATAATGGAAAATAAGAATTTAAATAATATTATAACTAAAAAAAAAAAACCTAAATATCTTGGAAGTCAGGGCTGAAACAATTTGAATTCATTTAATATGCTAAAAATATACCACAAATGTTCTTTATGAAATAATAATAATAATTACAAAAAAAAAAAAAAAAAATGACGAAAAAGTTTGTTAATGCTTGTGTCGAACGATATATAAAGGAATGCTTCAACACTCACCTGTGAATATTATATATTTACATAAATAGATTAATAAATAATTTTTCTGTAACTGGTATTGTTGAAAGACTCTTTGTTAAGCACTTTTAGCAAGGAATTTGGAGTCTAGAAAAGAAAATGTGAAATAACAACTTATTTTTCTAGAAAAATCAGTAAAAATTTGTAAGGTATGAAAGCTCACATAAATTTTGCACGAATTTTGTTTCAAAATCGAATTATGGAGCGATAATAAAGTTTCTTACAAAGCGAAAAAGTCAGAAAGTAGGTTTTTATTTTTGTGTTTCTTCAAAAAGGAGGGTTAAAATAAACATGCATTGTTGAAAAGGTAATGAATTTTTTTGTAAGATTGACATATTTTATAATTCTTTACTGCTGCAGTTTAAATATCGAAAAATTGTTCACTGAGCTATAAAACTAAATTAAATTGATGCTCTCAAAGCTTTTAATTTTCGTGAGCTAAAGTAATTAAATTTTCAATGTTAAAAAAATTTTAGTTCTTTAAAATGTTTAAAAAAATGAAAACAATCTGTGAAAAAATAAGTTACGTGAAAATTTAAAAATTCGATTCATTTTCGAGAATTATTCCGCACAAAATAATTTTTTGCGATGTACTTAAATATTTTGTTTTCAAATTTACATTGTATGAAGGTTGCATGCTTTTCTTGAAAATGGTAAAATAATTAAATAAATCCATAGATAAATGAACTTGAAGTTCAATTTCTAGCACATCTGTGAATAAACAGCTAGATAGATAATTTTAAAAAATGCACAATTTTTCGTTCATGAAAAAATTCTCTAGAAAGAACTCTCGCAAATAATTTTTCTATGTGATTAAATAATTATTTATTTTTAAATTGCATCGCATGAATACTGAATGTTCCTAAAAGGGGTCACAGTTTTAATGTATTCATCAGTCACAATGTTTTGCAAATACATCATTGAAATGGTCTATGCTTCAGTTTAATTGTCGAAATTCTTTTTCGCTCATTCTATTTCATCCTAGCAAGGGTGAAGTATTGGTCAAAACATTTCTTAGTCTTAACTTCTGAGTCGAATTTCTTACGTCGACTCCCAACTCATAAATCTTTACAGTAATTTTATTAACTTATCAATTTAAAGAATTTGTGAAAGAAATTTAAGGACTTTTATCGAATTCATGTATCTGTAAAAATGTGCTCGTGAAAAATTGTGCAGTTAAATAGGTGTAGTAATTGCAGAAACTTGAAAGATATCCTTGTACTCTAAATGTTTTATAAAAATAGATATTCCATAAAAATAACAGATAGCAAAATATTATCGAAGAACGCAATTAAAAGACCCCTGTACAATTTATGCATACAGATGCTACATTTGTAACACTTTTTTCATCTTTCATTTCTTTTTTCTTGTCTTTTCTTGTTTTTTTTATCTTTTTCCATTGTTGACCCAAGAGAGACTTTTACTTGGTTCAGTGCTGAGAAAAGTCTCTCAAGATTTGCTGTTTATTACTAAAGCAACTGCCTTTTCTAATGGTTTTATTATTGAAGTACGCAATTGAACTGGGACCTTAACATTTAATTGTAACATTAATTCTCAGAATTTAGAAAAACGAGTCTAAAAAATTTTGTAAAAGTGTATGAAGTTGGATTTTTATACCGACTCTTTACTCCGATTCCCTCGAAAATGTTCAATTCTCGACTCTTTGCACCCAATTCCGACTCCGACTCCCCACCATTGAACCTTAGTAATGTTTTACGTTTGTTTTTCTGCTTCACACCAAATGGTCTATTGCCTATTGATCTAATCCCTAGTAATGTTTCATGGTTTTTTTTTTCTGTTTCACACCAAATGGTCTATTTTTTTTAACTCTGTAATGATAAAAAAAAATCAACAGTTTATTTTTTTCTGCAGACCTCAGTCATTGCTTAGACCCATTGACAGTCAGACTGCTTCTGGTAAGAACTGAAAACCTGAGAGTTTTCTCTAGAGGGTAATTTCCATGAAGAACTGAGGGCTGAAGGTTCATTAGGATCAGAACAGCACACTGAACTACGTCTCTTTCAGGCAGTTGAATGTATTAAATAGCATAATTTTGCGACCTTGTTTCCCCATATATCTATCCCAGACAATACATCTTGGACAGTCTTATTGCCGCCTTATTTTTGGATTTAATTTATATCACGAAAACTTGAACATTTTAGGCTAATAATATTTCCCTAAATTTGACAAAAATTTTATGGTTTGATTCTCACTTCTCCCTTTCAACTTACTTGTATAAGAGAAAAGCGCACATAAATCGTTTAACGATTTCAATAGTGTAAATGATTTATATACACTGAAGTGACAAAAGTCATGGGATACCTCTTAATATCGTGTCGGCCCTCCTTTCGCCCGGCGAAGTGCAGCAACTCGACGTGGCATGGACTCAACAAATCATTGGAAGTCTTCTGCAGGAATATTGAGCCATGCTGTCTCGATAGACGTCCATAATTGTGAAAGCGTTGATGGTGCAGGATTTTGGGCACGAACAGACCTCTCGATGATGTCCCATAAATGCTCGATGGGATTCATGTCGGGCGATCTAGGTGGCCAGATCATTCGTTGGAATTGTCCAAAATGTTCTTCAAACCAATCGCGAACAGTTGTGGCCCGGTGACATGGCGCATTGTCATCCATAAAAATCCCATCGTTGTTTGGGTACATGAAGTCCATGAATGGCTTCAAGTGATCTCCAAGTAGCTGAACATAAGAATTTCCAGTCAATGTTCGGTCCAGTCGCACCAGAGGACCAAGTCCATGCCATGAAAACAGCCCACACCATTACGGAGCCACCACCAGCTTGAACAGGGCCTTGCTGACAATTTGGGTCCATGGCTTCGTGGGGTCTGCGCCACACTCGAACCCTACCATCAGCTCTTACCAACTGAAATCGTGACTCATCGGACCAGGCCACGGTTTTCCATTCATCTAGGGACCAACCGATATGCTCACGTGCCCACGAGAGTCGCTGCAAGCGATGTCGTTTCTGTCAGTAAAGGCACTCGAGTCGGTCTTCTGCTGGAATAGTCCAAGAAAGCCAAATTTCTCCGCACAGTTCTAACAGACAAGTCCCTTGTACGTCCCACATTGATTTCTGCGGTTATTTAACGCAGTGTTGCTTGTCTGTTGAATTTACGACTCTTTTTGCAGACGTCGCCGGTCTCGGTCGTTAAGTGCAGGCGGTCGACCACTGCGCTGTCCATGGTGGGATGTTATGCCTGAAATTTCATACTCTCGGCACACTCTTGACGCAGTGGATCTGGGAATGTTGAATTCCGTAACGATTTCCGAAATGGCCTGACCTATGCGTCTAGCTCCAACTAACATTCCGCGTTCAAAGTCTGTTAATTCCCGTCGTGCGGTCATCATCACGTCAAAACCTCTTCACATGAATAACTTGAACAGAAATGAAAGCTCTGCGAAAGCACTGCGCATTTATACCTGTTCTACGCGATGCTACTGCCATCTGAAAATTTGCATATTGCTATCCCATGACTTTTGTCACTTCAGTGTTAATTTAGTGTTCCAGGAACTAATGCAAATAAGAAGGATAAAAGTATACTTGTAGCTATATTATTTAGTGTAATTACTATAATAATAAGTAATTTATTTTTCAATCGTTTTAATTTTTTTAATTATATTGTCTTAAAAGCATATTTAAAATATATTATTAATTTAATTTTTTAATATTCTTTTTTGATACTGACTTTCTCGTCAATAGCACTCACACGTGTTCTCTTACATAAGCGGACTGTATGTTTAAACACACTCACACACTAAATAATGATCCACGCTTATTAAAAACTTAATAAGAACATTTATTTACACGACAGTCACAGCCACTCGCAGCCGTGCTGTTCTCTCTTGCCGCTCTGTCATTACACTCCACAGACTCGGACTTATGCGCACGCAGGCGCATGTGTACACATACACTTTTTTCACCGCTAGGGGTATCCTTGCGCGTAGGCGCGAACACTGACTTTAATTACAAAACTAATATATATTTTGCTGATACATACTGTTACATGGCTATGAAATAAATCTTTACAAGACAGTTCACAATGTAGAAATAGGAGTATATTATAAAACTGAATAAACTATATACGTTATTTACGATTATATGTATATTACTAAATAAACATAATTTTAATAACATTTTAAGAGTAGTTTTTATCAGGAAATAATTTCAATAGCCTTTTGAAATCAAAAGTCTATTTTTTTGTGATTCACGGAGATGCTGTCTTACTAAGTAAATGATATCCATATGTAAAACGCATTTACGCAAATCTTCGTCTCTCAACAACCTCAATCAATATCCAAGATCCATGTATGAACTACTCTGCTTAACATCTCTAACGAAGCAGCGAAATTTAAACAGGATATCCAAAGCACATCTTAGTAAATAGTCATCAAGATACTAGATTTCAGACTTCTGCATAAAACATTTTGAATAGTTAAAGATAAATAAGAAATAGCTATATTAGTTTTATTGTTTGATCTAAAAAATGATGTTAAGGCAGAAAAAGTAGGAAGTCCACAAATTATAAACTTTATATAAATAAATTATTTAATATTATATTTAATCTACATCAAATATCAAGGAAGTTTTTCTTTTAATAAAACTATTGAATTTATTAAATATTAATATTAAGACATGAATATAATCTTTTTTCTTTAAATATTGAATGTATTTTTAAATATTTCTTATGAATAAATGATTTAATCTTTAAATATTTCTTATGAATAAATGATTTAATCTTTTATCTCTATCTATACAAAACTATTTACTGATTTAATTTGTACTTAAAATTTGTTTAAAAAAAGGCTGTAATTTAAATTGTTTACAAGTAGTTAAAAAAAAAATTCTTAAATTTTTTATATATAATGATTATTGTTAAATTAAAATTTGGATTCGGTCAATTTTTTATTTAAAATATATATTGTTGAATAAATAACATGCAGATGTATTTGATGTTTTAATTTTAAGCCGTGTGACAAAAATTCAGCTATTTGAATATGTATGTGACAAATAGCGTAATAATGTTGTATATAGATATGGGGTAGGCGTTAGGGCTTGATATTTACCTGGATAGCATCACAATGTCTTTAAAACAATTTCGTATCGATTATGTTGATGGTATGAACAATTAGGCTACTTACTAAATTGTTGAACAGCATTGATGCTCAATATCAGCAATATAACAAACGTTGCCACCATTACGGTGTTTGAATAGATCTAATTATATGCCACTCTAATAATTTACGTAATTATCACAAATAGTGAAATTCAATACTAATGTGATAAATATAACTGCTTATCTCTATTATAGGTTGTGCAAGAGATAAATCGGCTGGAATTAATGTCTGAATAATAAATATCACTGATATTAACAATATAGAATATATATAAACTCATGTATGGGAAAATTGCAACACCATGAAGGAATCGTCATAATTAAATGGAATTTAATACACAGTTGAGTGGTAGTGGTACAAATAAATGATTAAATGTTCAAAGCAAACAAACAATAACAAGAGATCGGAATCAGTATTTTGTGTAGCCACCACGCGCCGCAATAAGTGCTGCTACACGACGTGGCATGGAGTCAAACAAATTTTGAATGTCTGCCTGAGGAAGAGCATTCCATATTGTTTGTATGCGTATCCAAAGTTCGTCTGCAGAAGCAACAGGACGAGGATCACGAGCGAGACGCCAACCAACGAAATCCCACACATGTTCAATCGGCGACATATTCGGGGAATACGCAGGCCAACGAAGAAGCTGTACCTGCCGCGTTGCAAAGAAGGTCCTAGCGATATGAGGGCGGGCATTGTCCTGTTGAAATACAGCGCCTGGAAAGCTTTGAAGAAAGGTAACAGCTTGGGGCTGTAGAACTTCACTGATGTACCGGTTGCTGTTCAGATTGCCCACAATTCTTAGCAATTGAGATCGTCCAGGATATGCTATGGCACCCCAGACCATAACTCCGGGTGTTCGTCCACTGTGGCGTCCGATAATGCACTCCGGAAGGTGGCGTTCACCATCATGGTACCACAAATTAAAGCGGTATTCGTCAGAAAATACGACATGCTGCCAATCAGCACGCCAGTCTCTATGCTGAGCGGCCCATTGCAGCCGCAGGCGGCGATATTTAGCGTGAGAGGGATCCTGTATAAAGGAGTCCTTGCGCGCAGTCCACGCAGCAGCAGACGTCTACGAATTGATGAAGCACACAATGAAACACCTGTAGCTATTGACCACTGTGCTGCCAATTGTCTAGAGGAAGCTGTACGGTCCGTCAGCGCCATGCGGACCAGGTGTATATCATCGCGAGCTGACGTCAGATTTCGGGGTCCACCCCCGGATTTTTGAGTTGTTCGACACTCGTCCGTCCACTGCTTCCAAAGACGCATCACTGTGCTGCTGTTACGCTGCACACGAGTGGCTACTACACGATAAGACAATCCAGCTTCACAAAGGCCGATGATTCTGCCCCGTTCAAACTCTGTAAGTTGTTCAAATCTCGCTCTCTTTCGATAAGTAACGATTGAGCTAACGTTTACCACTAGCAGATAACCTCCGATAACCATACACGCCTCGCTACAGCCGTCTATTTATTCGGATCCATCCGCCGTTCAGAGGGTGCTGCTCAGCATATACGCATTTCCTGAAAATTTCAGTTACTGTAAATTCGTTGCATTGACGTGATGATGTCCGCACGACGGGAATTAACAGACTTTGAACGCGGAATGTTAGTTGGAGCTAGACGCATGGGTCATGCCATTTCGCAAATTGTTAGGGAATTCAACATTCCCAGATCCACTGTGTCAAGAGTGTGCCGAGAGTATGAAATGTCAGGCATAACATCCCACCATGGACAGCGCAGTGGTCGACCGCCTGCACTTAACGACCGAGACTGGCGACGTCTGCAAAGAGTCGTAAATTCTAACAGACAAGCAACACTGCGTCAAATAACCGCAGAAATCAATGTGGGACATACAAGGGACTTGTCTGTTAGAACTGTGCGGAGAAATTTGGCTTTCTTGGGCTATTCCAGCAGAAGACCGACTCGAGTGCCTTTACTGACAGAACGACATCGCTTGCAGCGACTCTCGTGGGCACGTGAGCATATCGGTTGGTCCCTAGATGAATGGAAAACCGTGGCCTGGTCCGATGAGTCACGATTTCAGTTGGTAAGAGCTGATGGTAGGGTTCGAGTGTGGCGCAGACCCCACGAAGCCATGGACCCAAACTGTCAGCAAGGCACTGTTCAAGCTGGTGGTGGCTCCGTAATGTGTGGGCTGTTTTTTCATGGCATGGACTTGGTCCTCTGGTGCGACTGGACCGAACATTGACTGGAAATGCTTATGTTCAGCTACTTGGAGATCACTTGCAGCCATTCATGGACTTCATGTACCCAAACAACGATGGGATTTTTTATGGATGACAATGCGCCATGTCACCGGGCCACAACTGTTCGCGATTGGTTTGAAGAACATTCTGGACAATTCAACGAATGATCTGGCCACCTAGATCGCCCGACATGAATCCCATCGAGCATTTATGGGACATCATCGAGAGGTCTGTTCGTGCCCAAAATCCTGCACCATCAACGATTTCACAATTATGGACGTCTATCGAGACAGCATGGCTCAATATTCCTGCAGAAGACTTCCAACGACTTGTTTTCGAACACTATTGTTGATTTTTTGCCACGTCGAGTTGCTTAAAATTAAGGATTTGTATCTCAAAAGAAACAATATCAAATATAAATATAATAAATATGACAATATGATAATAAATATGGTAATATGTTGATAATGGAAATATGATAAATATGTAACTATAATATCAAATATAATTATAATAAATATAACAAAATTAATTAAAATATTCAAAAAGTCATGAATTTTAAAACTTTTTTTATTATTATAGTAATATTTTGCTACATTAGTTCATTTATTAATAGGTTACAAAAAAATAAAGAAGGTTTTTGTAATTATATGTTGATTAATTAAGAAATATGTACTTACCGTGTGATATGAATTAAAAATCTAAGAAAAAACACATAAAATTAAAATAATAATAATAAATAAAGACTGTTTTTTAAAGTGGTATAAGCATAATTATTAAGATGTTTGAGTTTTGTAAGGTTCTCTTTACTTTTAAATCCAAAAGTGAATATTTAAAAATATATTGAATACAGCTGATGACTTTTTTATAGGTTTGTTAGGAATTCAGGGGCATTATTACAGGTGATCATAGTGACTTATTTTAAAGACGAGACTGCTGTTTATCATTGGTTAAAGGATCGAGAGACGTTTTCTGATATTACACAAAGAAATCGAAACACCCAAGTTATTTTTGATAAATTTTAAATTTTTTTTATTGAATGACAGTTCTCAAGAGAAACA